>JARYGA010028376.1:0-46273 GCA_030545235.1 Helianthus tuberosus | reverse complement strand
TGATCAAGGGCTTTCCTCGTACATCTCGTGTCGTTTACTTTATTTTTGCTCATCGTTTGATCATAGATACAGCTCTACATCTTGAGCCGTATCCTGAAACTATTTTTACAAATCAACTTGATTAACATATTTTCGACACTCATTTCTAGCACACTACCTCACTTAACTAATTTGATCACTTAATTACGTTGGTAATTTTTGAGCAAAACAGTTTGATTTAACAGGCCTTCTGATTCTAAATCTTCTTGATAATTAAGCATCTACTTTAGAGTTCTGAATCTTCTGATGATTAAACATCTTGTTTGATTTTAAGTGTATAGTTTGGAGTTTTCGGATAGTTAAATATTTAGTTTAACAGAGTTGAATCGTATTAGTGTAAAACCATATCAAACCTAGCGATGGTCACGAGATCAGAACCTTAACGAAATTCACAAAGTATAGTCTTATTTAGACAACACTTTGGCATTCGTTAGTTGGTTCACAAATCGATCGGACAGAATATCGTATAAGTGATTATTGGTTAAAACACCAACGTATAGAGAGAAGAATAGAAGAAATGAGCAAAGAAATATGAATACTAAGCTTCCTATTTATAGGTAAGGGATAAGTCTTGCCCCACATAGAACTTCCCTAGGTGTTATCTACCCATATACACCTTCCTCAGTTGAACCTTCCCTAGATAAAACCTTCTTTATATATTATTTTCCTTAGATAATACATACCCCATATATACCTATTTAGATATTATCTACCTCATGTACATCTTGTTGTTAAACTTTAGTTGATTAACTTTACTTAACTGTTTAACTGATTAACTTACTTAGCTGATTAATTAATCTTACTTAGCTGTTAAGTTTTACTTATCTATTAAGGTTTCTTAACCGCTAAGTTTTAATTAACCATTAAGTTTACTTAAACACTAAGTTTACTTAAGCGCTAAGTATTCTAGTTTAACAGCTCCCTGGTTATGAGTTCTAATTTCTAGATACAATGGAACTCGTATTAGCGTATTAACCTAATTCAGCTTTACTTATAATCACGAGATCATAACCCACAACGAATGACAAAGTATAGCCGTATACAGGCAGTACTTAAACATCCATTGAATCGGTTTCAATCGATTGGATAAAATATCGTACCAGTGATTAGAGTTATTACTCTAATAACGGGCAGAGTTTCGGGGTTTAGGGGTATTATTCCCAATAATTTTTGCCTGCTAGAAATTTGAGAGAGAAAGAAATGATGAATGTTTTGAAATGAAGCTGGAAGCCTCAATATATAGGCTGATTCGGGGACTCGCTCGCGCCCCGCGAGCCCCGTCTCTCTCTCTCTCGCGCCCCGCGAGGAAGTCCCATCTATGCATAGGGTTGGCAGGTCATCGAGTAGGTCTGACACGTGTGTGACACGTGGCGTAACACGTGTCTGGATTGAAATGAGTCTCTCGCGCCCCGCGAGAGATCTCCTCTATTTGGTCGCGACCCGCGACAGAATAAAAATTCATTTTTATTCTATTTTTCAAGTAGAATTTCATCGTACGTGTTTGGGATTACGATTGCGGATTATTGTGGGATTTATTTGAGGATTGTTACACCATACTAACCTGGAAATGGTTTAAACAGGATAGTGTGTGAGAATAAAGAAGATCTTCTGGTGAAAAGGAAGACCTTTAAAAGGAAAGCAGTTGTGAGTCTTCAAAGGAGAGGAAGAATGTTGCTAAAAGGGGAAAGGATATTTGCTGAAAATGAGGGGAATGTTTGCTGAAAATGAGGCTGCCGTCAAATGATCGGCAAAAGTATTCTAGGGTTTTGGCAAAATGTGCATTTATACACATGGAAGGGGCCGCACATGCAGGTGTACGGTCCATCTTATTGATCTTTTGGGATATGATGGCCCAGTATTTAAAATGGTGTGCGGCTAAGTGATCGCACAGTGGTGTGTGAGCACATTTGAAGTGTGCGACCACCAAAGTCCAAATATTTAATTTGAGGGTGTGCGGCCATTGTGCGGCTGACTTTAGGGTTTTGAAATACTTAATATTAATATTAATTAGACTATCGCATAGTATGAATTTTCATAATCAATTAAAATATATTCAAGCACTTTTATTTATTACGCATAATTACAACGTAAAAGGAATGATACAGAGTTAAAGGTGCGAGTTGTCACATTATCTCTAAGTTGAAAGAAATTTTGTCTAGAAATTTAGCAAGCAGTTGCTGAATAAACTAAGTGTTTTCATGGGGTGTCACATGGAAATGTGTTGAACTCTTGTTTGGTGTTTGGTTTCCGGTGATGATGATTTTCGAGTGGGTTTAATTTACTCAAAAACAAATATGGTTTCCTAAAGGGGCATTTGATGCAAGAGAGTGCGAAATACCAATTTTTCCCTTGAGCTAATTTAATCTGACTAAAATAATTAACTCATATTGCTTAAGAGGATATAAACTATTACATAACATACGATTTTTGACATAAACTGAAATTAAATTTTTTAAAGGGCATGTTTGATATATTTAAAGGACACAAAGTATAATGTACTCAAAACATAATATTTATAGGGTTACATATTTATTAGGAAATAAATTACTAAAAGGTAAAAACTAAAAATAATATATAATGATAACTAAAGAAATAAATTATTTAATTTAGTTTAGTTTTTACAACCGAACACTAACTACATATTCTCTAAATCAACCAATAGCAATTTGCTTAGTAATTAGTTAATTTAGTTTTTACAACCGAACACTAACTATATATTTTCTAGAGAGACGACCGTACTTACCCATACTCATATAGATATCTAAGTTGGAATGATTAAAAATTACGACATCTACATCAAATAATTATGTATAAAAAGTTAGAATGATTAAAAATTACAGGGAAGTTGCATGTGACTTACATATGCATATTTCTTGTCATGTGAGTAACATATACATAGTCATTCAAACTCCAAACACCATCTTAATTTGACATGGAAGCTTAACCCCTATCCTCTCTTTTATTTTCGATATGGGTCATGCCTTTGACTTTTATCATTTTTTGCGACTTATTTTGAATTTATTTGATTTTTAGGAACCATATTCACAATACTAATAAATTAACCTAATAATAATAATAACTTACACTTTTTGGTAAATCCCCAACTTAAATAAGAATTCAAAAAGACTAGTAAAAAGCAAATTTGGGGTATTACATGCCCAGACCCACACGACCACGTGCTTCACGTTTAGCCACGTAGTCATGTCGTTTATCATCATTGGATCATGTTATTTTCTTCGGACACACGACTAAAAAACCCCATTAATTTGGATTTTTATGCATAGTCTCCTCATATCACGAGCTAGATTTGTGTAGAATGACTAATTAGGTGAGTTTCACCAAGGAGAAGTCAACGGAGATTCGCCATTTCACCAACCGATTCATTCCCTCACCCATCCGCCAAGTAGGGTTTATTTCTTTAATTCCTTTAAAAAGAAACATGAAAGCTAGTGTTGTTATAATATTTATGATGTATTTGTTAAATTCATGGGATAACTCTTGTAGTTTTTTCTCATCTTTTTTCTTTTTCTTTTTATGAAATGGAACGAGAACCAACAATTGAATATGAATTGGGTAAACACATATGTAATAAATTGCATTTATCACATGTATAAAAATTCAACCAAATACCATAATTAAATTACATAATACATACATTTGTTTACGTGATTCTAGTAGTGTTCTACTTAAGATTGGTTTTGTATCGAATGACCACTGAATGTGTATACATTACAAATACATTGTTAATGTGTAGCAATGCAAGACCTAGATATGTTTATCTTAAGTCAGCTTGAATACCGAATATAGTACCGAAACATAAATGCTCACACTAACTTTATAGCAAAGTTGATCGCGCATTAATATATAACCAACCTTATATATTCTATGAACGACAAGTATTACTTCAATATTTCCCAAATATGCATATAAATTTAGATTATAATAACCAATTTTTAAAATCCTTTCTAAACCTTCAATATTTCCCAAATATGCACATATATTTAGGTTATATTAACCAATAATTAAAATCATTTCTAAACCATTAGATTTTTTTTTCACAACAATAACTCGAAAAACTCAAAAACTCATTGTGGGTCTAGAACCCAAAATTTAGTTAAAGAATTACAAGATTTAGTAAAGAATACTTATGAAAATTAGTTGTTAACAAAATACTTCGATTTAGTAGATACTCTAGGATATAATGAAAATTTTATCACCAATTTTGCATCCGTCACACCCCCACGGCCCCACCCACCTTTCTCTCTCTCTTTTCTTTATTTTTTTTTATATAAGTGTCAAAACTTTGACTTTTATCTTTTTAGCTAGGGGTGTTCAAAAAACTCGTGACTCGCAGCTCGCTCGAAACTCGCTCGAAAAAAGCTCGAAGAAGGCTCGGCTCGAAATTGGCTCGGTTGTAAACGAGCCAGCTCGGCTCGGCTCGGTTTGTAAACGAGCCGAGCTCGAGCTAGGCCTGTCTCGGCTCGTGAGCTGGCTCGATAAGGTTTACATCCTTCATTTTTTTGTCCCACATCGCTTAGAAAACAAAAACTAAGAGAGTAACTCCCCTATAATAGAAGGTAAAGACAATGTATAAAGTGAATTAGCTATTTATACTTGCATATTTAACCATATGGTTAAATTAAATGACAATTATGGCCCTTAGTCTATGAAGAAATTCATTTTTAAGAGCTTTTTAAGTAGTAAAATTTGCGGTTCTTTATTAGTTCGAGCTAGATCGAGCCGAGCCGAGCTAACTCGAATTTTAATCGAGTCGAGCTCGAGCCTAAGTCTCAGCTCGATTTGAAATTCGAGCTCGAGCCGAGCCAGCTCGAATCGAGTTCGAGCCGAGCTCGAGCTGGGTCTAGCTCGGCTCGACTCGGCTCGTTTACAACCCTATTTTTAGCAACTTATTTTTAAGTTATTTGACTTTTAAACACCCTATTCACAATACGAATAAATTTTAACCCAACTCCTACTTTTTATAATTCCGCTAACTATCATAAGAATTCGAAAAGACTAGTAAAAACAAATTCGGGGTGTTACATTTCTAGACCCACATGACCACGTGTTTCACGTTTAGCCATATAGTCATATCGTTTATCCTCATCGAATCATGTTTTTTTATGCAACCCATGACTCACAATCTCTTTATTTTGGGTTTTATCCATCTTCTCCTCATATCACGAGGTAGAATTGGGTGGAATGATTAACTAGGCGAGTTGCACCAAGGAGAAGTCAATGAAGATTCGCCATTTCATCACCGATTCATTCTCTCACCCATCCATTAAGTAGGGTTTATTTATTTAATCTTTTTAAAAAGAAATATGAAACCTAGTGTTTTTATACTATTTATGATGTTTTTGCAAGATTCATGGTGTAAATCTTGTAGTGTTTTCTTAAATGTACTCTATGATGTGGAACTAGAACTAACAATTGAATATGATTTGGTCAAACACATATTTAATAAATTGCATTTATTATAGATCTTTTTTTTTGAACGGCAAATTTGGATCACTGACGGTCACTGGAGTATCATCGTGCCACCAGTGGAACCACTCAATCATATCCATCTCCACTAGGCATGATGCCTATACACAAATTCAGGAGTAAACCCAATAAATATGGGAAAAACCCCACTTGTGAGAATCGAACACATTATAGATTTAATGTGTAGTTTAAGGTGGTAAATTGCACTTATCATATTAAGGATTATATCTTTAGACAACTGGTTAATTCTTTGCCCACCACATTCTTACTATTATTCTTTTTAACTGCCAAACTTTTATTAAACGAAACTTCGAACATCAACAAACTAGCAAGAAAGTAACAAAAACAACCCAAACTCAAAAACAAATGACACAACTCCGCACCATAAACCTAATAGACCCCGATCAAAAAAGCAAAGAAAAACCACAAGCCACATATAGAAACCAATTGGATGGCTAATATATGTGTTAGTATTAAATGGTTATAACTTTGGTGTGTTCAGAGTTAAGTGACGCGTAAAATACGGATGAAACGTCGTAACAGGTCAGATGCTTGGACAAATAACCACAAACGTTTTAGCCAACTCTCAAACTCAGATTCTTTTATCCTTGATCCTGACTTTGATTTTCCTTATTTTTCCTTATCTTTCTACTTTTATTTGATTTAATTCAATTATATACAACGATAATCATGGATTTTAATTCATGTATTTATTTAGGTGCAGTTTGTTTTTTAAGAGTTAAAATGTCTGCAGTCTGCGGACCACATCTGCAAACATCTGTTGAAGAAGAGGTATACCAAACCTCTACAGCCTGCAAGAAGAAGACAATTTATTTTTAAACGTATGTAGACTTCTAAAATAAATTGGTAGTGTGTACAGACGGTGGTGGTGGTGCGGGACAATGGTGGTGGGTGGTGGATGTGGAAGGTGGGTTGTGGTGGTGGACGGCGGTGGTGGGTGGTGGACGTGGACATGGGTGGTGATGGTGGACGGTGGTGGTGGGTGGTGATGGTGTTTAACCTTCGGCAGACCTTAGAAGATCTTAGAAGTGATTGGGTCAAGTCTTCACCAAAAAAAAGCTCGTGTAGACGTTTTTTAATGAAAGGTATTCAGAAAAACAAACAGTCTACAGATGGCAATGTCTGCGCATAGTGTGTGCGGCACAGACAGAAGAGTCTGCGCAGAACTTAAAAAAAAAAAAGACACCACCTTAGTTGTCAAATTTACATTCTATCAGTATTTTTTAAGAATATTTTTAGAATAAAAATGAGTGTTTTGATGTAATGTTTTGAAATTCAGACAAAAAGTTTATTGTAATTGTGAGTATGTACTTCGACCTATTTTTCGTCAAGGGTTATAGAAAAGACTGGAAATTATCGTATATATCTTTGGATTCTCTCTTTCTATATGCTTATCTACAAAAATGGAAAATAACTTATAAAAAGATAAATAAATTATGATTTATTGTATAGTGAAAGAGTTTCGCCACTTATTGACATACATGGAACATAACTTAAAAAAGATAAATAATATTATATAGTGAAAGAGTTTCACCACTTATTGACATAAAACATATCCCCTAACCCCCCAACCAAGACAATAAACATGACATGCTTTACATTATTAAAATACCATAATCACAATAACATAACATGAAACTTTGGTTCACCATGATCTTCACACTATAACATCCGATTTCCTACCACCAAGTTGTGAAAACGAAGGCGGAGAAGAAGACGACGACTTATTAAAGAACTCAATGCAGTCAGAGATGGCTTCATCGTAATGGGTGCTTGAAGAATAATAAGAAGAAGAGTTGTACGAAGTCCTCGGAGGATCTGGACGATCACATGATCGCCTTCCTAAGCCTGACAAACCACCACATGATTTTGATTTCACCTTGGAAGACGGCATTGCAAACACAAGCTTCATAAGAATCCGACGAAAGCGATTGAAGACCTTCATGGCTGAGAAGTTTGGTGTTTGAAGAGATTGAGGTTGAGTTTGTTGTGGATGAAGCCTTTGTATATGTATGACAAAGTTGTCCGTTTGAGAAGTAAACATGTCTTAGGTGTCGTAACTGTCTCCGGGAGATGTATTGTTATTATGGGTGTCACAAGGTATTTGTATAAAAAGAATGAGATACTGGTTTTATTGTATGAGATATAATCATGAGAATATCAACAAAAGAATGTAATCAAGTGCTTTCTTGTCTCTAAACATGTGCCCAAATCATGCTTCTTGGCCTATCCTTCCTAAACAATCCTAAACAAACCGTACTTTATCTTTCCAAACATATGAAAACATTATTCATGTTTTTAGTCCATTTTTACAAATTACATATTAAAATAATGATATTTATATATTATATATAATAAAATGTATTCTATTTTTTGTTTGTTCAAGGATATTTCAGTCCATTTCATCAAAAATAATGAAATTGATATAATTTATATGGTTATGGTAGCTTATAATTATATTTTTTTTGTTTAAAAACAAATTATGGTAGTATAATCTTATAATTATAATTTTTTTGTTTTCAAATAATGTATATAACAAATGTTTAAAATCAAATAATGTGTATAAGAAATGTTGTCCTTTTAGTCTATTTTTTCATATGCTAATAAAGTATATGGGCTTTGCACCTATAAAAAAATATATTTAAGTTTAGAACCAAATAATGTGTTTGAAACTGTCTTTTTGTCTATTTTTTTCATATGGTAAAAAACTTTGCACCTATAAAAATATATTCAAGTGTATAAACAAAAAATGTGTTAGAAACGGCCTTTTTGGTCTAATTTTCATATGATAATAAAGTATACGGGCTTTGCACCTATAAAAATATATCTTAACGTATAATTAACCAAATAATGTGTGTTAGAAACGTTGTCTTTTTAGTCTATTTTTCATATGTTAGTTAAGTACACGCGAGCTTAACGCCTATAAAATATATATTTTTAAATATATAAACAAATAACGTGTGTTAGAAACGTTGTCTTTTTAATCTAATTTCATATGCAAATTAAGTACACTAGCTTAATGTCGTAAATAATTAAAGATACTTATGAGAAATAATTAAGAATTGCAAGATAATTCCCCCACGCTTGCAAGTCCCAATCCCCATTAGGCCTCATCGTATATCCCACAATATGACTTGAAAGAATACCGTACACTATTAACCTACGCAATTCCACAACTTATTATGCACCTTCAACAACTCTAGTCTATAAATTTCACATAAACTTCTTCTTCTACAGGTTCAGTAGTTACATATACAATTACACTCTACGTAATTTGGCACACAATTTTGTATTATGATATAACCATCTTGAAAGAATCAATCCAATACACACACCTTATGTGAACACATAATATAAATTTCCACTTTCAAAGTTGAATATACCATGATATAAAGAGGATTCATTCCGTTGGTTAAAGTATAGTTGTGAGACTTGATTGGGAAAGATGAAGAGATTTTAATGTCCGTGATATAATTATGTAATGTTTTTTGTTTGTTTGGGATTTCTTGTTGGATCAGTTTTGTTCTAAACATAATGGAAAACATGAAAACGTACCTGTCACCGCAGACAGTGCAGAGGAGAATCAAGTGATGGAAGAAGCCATGGAGTTCGACATCTTTGTCAAGGTGATATGGTTCCTCCTTAGGGTGCTGACTGATGATGGTGATTGTGAAACCGATAAGGGAGATCGGTTATGGAGAGGAGGTCGATTATGATTTTATGCTTATTAGGTTATCTGTCTAAGTGTGTAACCTTTTAACCTCTACATAAGTCTCCTTATATAAGCACCCAAGAGGAAACCCAATTAGTTAATAAGGGTAATATGGTCCATCAACAATTACCAACTAATTATTTAATATGTTATTATATATTTTGATCTATATAATGTAAATGATTATAATGGCTACTAGATTAAATATTAAACATAATATATTTAATCTTACATTCTCCCACTTAGCCGAGTAATCATTTACTATGAGTATTAGATAAGCCTAATCAGGAGTTAACACTCATTTTAGCCTTAAACAAGTACTATAGCAGAGAAATACAGCTGTTGAATCATTATGCGACTCAGGACCCCCATTAGTTATACTATAGCCTTAATTTAAAACATAATCGTCATAATCAAAATACGCATAAGCCCTTTGTTTGATTTGTAACTTTATTTGTCTATATGCCATTATACCGGTTGAACATATTCTAAGAGACATACTGTAACATCCCAAAAACGGGTTTGGTAATCAAACCACGTTAATAGTAAAGCTGGGTAAAATACCGTTAGTGGAAAAAAGATTAACCCGATAAAGTCACCCCGAAAATATAAAACTTTATATTATAATTATAAAGTATAAATAAACAAGAATTTACTAACTAGGAATTTTAACCTAGTTAGCTAATTTCTAGAAGTAACTTATAATAGGGTTAAAAACAACCAAACTTTATGATAAACAAAAGTAGAGGGGCTTATCTTGTAAAATCTGAAACTTAATTGATAAAAAAATAATAATAACAAGGACCAAACACACAAAAGTGTGCCTGGTCGTACATGGGACGCAGGGGGCGACCAGAGCTCCTCACCTTGCCCTAGTTCATCACATAATTCACAAAATTGAGGGCTCAAATCAAGCTGAAATCGAAAATCGAGCATAGATTATTGATCCTCATCACAAGAGGATTACAAGGTATGTAAAATTTGATGAAAACTCTCAACTCGAAATTCTCATGAAATTGGGAAAATCTGAAATTCATGGTTGCATGTTTGTTTTATGATGATTTAGGAACAATATAGTGTCTAGGGACAAACCCTAGACAAATACAAGTTGAAATCATGTGAAATTTTAGTAAAATCCATGAACACCAATGTAGGTGATTAGTGGGTTATGTAGAACTTGATGAACACTAGGATTTCAAATGTTGTTCAAGTGTAATTTGATATTTATGAAGCGATTTCTGATTTAATGATGTTAACCTTTATATAAAATAGACCGATTGACGTTAAATTTGGCTATATGACAAGTTATGAACTTGAATATGAATCATGTAAATTTCTGCCATAAGGTGTTTGTTAAAACGCCTAAGAGAAAGCTAAGATGTTAAGTTTCGAATAAAAACGCATATTCGAATGACATTGTGAAATATGCGTTATACGTCATGAATGGAGTTCTAAACACATTGTTGATTAAACTCTATAGACAAATGAGTCGAGTTTTCAAGCGGACAAACCAGAGTGGACATGCACTTGAAGGGAACGCTCTAAAGGTACGCGACTTGTCGTCTCGTTACATTTATACAGACAAGCTTAGTTAAAATATGTTTAAAGTGATATAGCGAAAATGGTTGAGTTGGTATGTCAATGAGGTGATGGAATTCACTCGACAACCAAATGGGTCAAAATAATAGTGATAACAAAAGAAAATAAAGACACCATTTGGTAAAAGTTATAACGGGTCGGGCACATTAAGAAAATGTCTTTTATGTAGTAAAACTCACGGCGCGAACCGGAATTGGTTCAAGGAGCATGATGAAATTAATATACCATCATACGTTGATAAATGGTCATGTCGACTAAACGGGTCAAATGGTGTGTTAATACCATTTGGCATTAATAATTGACGCCTACTTGTTGAGTTTTGTGATTACAGGAAATAACATGTGTTGCGTTGCTTTAATTAGAAAATTTAAAGCAAGAGGTATGTAAACGGGTCACTGCTATGACCCGAGCCAGGTACGCATATGTGGACTTATAGTTAAAAGTGTAAAGAAGGTCAAATATCTAGCCGAAATCCTTCATTGCAAAAATGAAGGATTAAATGTGGCCAAAGAGCCCTTAATAGGTAAACAGTGTAAACGACCCTTAGAGGTTGTTTAGAAACTTATATTATGAGTTTGTAACCCGTAGATGTGTATAAAAGTTCTAGGAAAAAACATTTGTGGGTCGAACGTCTAGAAATAGTCAATTGCGAAAAATGACCAACCGATGGGTAAAATTGGGAAAAAGGGGTTCATATGTTAAATCCACCACAAAATAGTTGTGGTGGAATATTTGTAGTTAATTAGATATGGAATTTTTGTAGCGTCAAAAGAAAAGCACAAGTTCTAGACTAAAATGCGTAAATACCCTTAACGGGTCAAAATAAGCATTTAAGCGTAAACGGGATTTTATTATGTAAGAAAACCGTGATTTGAGATTAATATGATAGGAGATATTGAAATAATGAATTTCATGAGTTTAAAGATCAAACAAACATGTTGGTGTGATAAAATCATGAACGGGTCAATATTTGGTAAAAAGGGTAGTAAGCCAAAGACTTTAAGGTCTGAAATTTTGTTAATCCGGATGTCGGATTTTAACTCCATAAGATGGAGAATTGAATTACGGACGCGTAGGAAAAAGAATCGGGTAAAACGGATTAAAAACGAGAGAGTTATGCTCGTTTCCGTGAAATCGGGTTATGCTGGGAATGTACAGCATCAGCTTAAACAACATTCTGTGAAAACAAGGGCTAGGTGTCACGCGTAGACCCTTGGCGTCACGCGGCACCCCCTTGTTCCGGAATTTTTTTTTTGTTGTTTGACCCATGTAACTAGTTTAAACTCATTATTTAACTCTCAAAACTAACTTTTAAGTTGGTTTTGATCATAGGTGATTGCCAAGGGTGCCCGGATGAAGATCAAGCAGCGTACAAGAACCGAACACACGAGAATAAAGCTTCCGCACGTTGTTTCGTCGTCATTTTAAACGGCAATTCCATAGATACTAAATTGTATTATTTTCAAATTGTAAAAGTTTTAAGTCACCCGTATTATTCGACAATATTTACTTATAATCTCATGTTTATTTTCGTAATCTATACGAAAACCTTTAATTAATTAGACGGGTGTTACACATACAAAATCAAACTGAGGAAATTTCATTAATCATAAAACATAAGCTAGTACAATATGCTCAAATAAGGTCTTTACTAAATCCCATATTCCGAACATGTTCTTCGTAAACCTTAGGAAGGAGACCTTTAGTCATCGGATCCGCAAGCATATCTTTAGTACTAATATACTCGATACAAAGATTATTTTCCTCAACTCGTTCACGTACGAACAGATATTTTGTATCCAGATATAAACCAGCTCCAGTCGAACTGTTACTGTTCGAGAAACTAACGACAGCTGAATTATCACAGTAAAGCTTCGATGGTCTAGAAATGGAATTAACAATTTTGAGTCCAGTGATCAGATTTCTAAGCAACATTCCATGACAGGTTGTGTTATAAACAGTAATGTACTCTGCCATCATTGTGGAAGTTGTGGTCAACTGTTGTTTATGACTCTTCCATGAGATATGGCCTCCTGCTAACATAAAGATATAGCCCGAAGTGGATTTTGTTGGACTCTGTATGCCCAAGACACATATTAAATTGATGTGGCTAGTACGTTATGATCCAAGTCGAGTCATACCCAAATACAAGCTAGACAAACACTTAGAATATTTATTTGTGATATGATCAAACAAATAAATATTAACACTTACAATATTTAGAAATTGGTTTTCTAAATAATTGCACTTGACAAACCAATAAATTATATAGGTAATTTATTTTGAGAGAATATTTTATCTTGTTATTTAATGGGTTAAATAACATAATAAAAGTTATATAATGTTGGATCTGAGTCTCTTTTTGATTGTATTTTCGTTTGAAATTAAGATGGAAATGAAAGAGTTGTGCAGCGGAATTAAGATGAAAACAAACTTTGCATACAATCAAACAGGAGTAATACTTTTAATCAAACATCTTTACACAATGAACCGAATGATTGAATTTGTTTCAACAACGATTACAATGATTGATGTAAGAATGCAAACTCCCCCTCAGCCAGAGCTCAGTAGTTTGTTCGTGCAAAGAAGACGATGTGGTGAAAGAGCTAATAGAACAGTACAAAGTACTGAACTATTTATAGGCACTTGCAAACCACTGAGCATCTTAGCTGACGTCACCATGAAAGTGACATCTTGTTGGATCGTGTACGTGACCCTGAAAGTCAGTTAAGGTAGTTCAACATCATGTGTAAAGGCGGAATCAATGCACATAACGTCCAAAACAGCTCTAATCCTTTTAACTTTTCTTTTCTGATTAATAAACGTGCTTATACAAAGTTTTCTGATGAAAAACCGGCAGCACCTCCCTACTTGTTCCAACCGTTCCGTACCGTTCCGTTTGAAATATGACACTACACACCCTATTTATAGACTTTGACCCTTCCGTTTGAAACTTAACATAAAGTTCAAACGGAACCCTATGTTTCAAACTTTGAGTTCAAACGGAACCCTTATGTTCAAACGGAACCCTCTATAAACTAACTGTTTTCAAACGGAACCCTTCTAAATACATTCTAAACTCAAAACTAAAACCCTAATTTTACATATAAGCTCCAATTTTGACTTTCTTGATCTAAGACTGGATGAAGATGTAGTCAACAGACATTCTCGTGCATCAACAGACTCCCCCTTGGATGTTGACGTAGTCTTCAGCTCCTGAGTCTTCAGTCTTAGTCTTTTCTCCAACTCTCTGTCTTTTCATCACAAGCACTCTATCTTCACACTCCCATATGCTGTTGATCCAGACTCCCCCTTTCACAGACTCCCCCTCTCAATATGCTAGAATCTGAGATATCTGGTTCAAGCTTTGCCAATTAGCTTCCGTTGGGAATAATGAAAACCAAACCTGCATATTCTCTACCACAACATAAGTTTCACAAATTTATAACCGTTGAATTTAAAAACTTACTGGTAGACAATATTTATTCATATATCTGTAAAGTTACATCAAGTTCAAATAAATGACCTTGATTAACTAACCCCTCAAACTTTAAAAAAACATTTGTATATGACATTCAAAGTTTTCAATATATTCTTCCAACCCTCTAGTTCATCAAGTTTAGCACTTGGAATTTTGAAAATCAACTCTTCAACATCAGTTGTCGAAAATCTTTTTGAATTTTCAAAATTTTATGCTAAAACACTCCGGAAATCTTTTTGGATTTTTGATTTTAAAGAAATATATACAAACAATATTTTTGTGAGTTTGTGTAAGAGGATCACATCAGTTTATGAAACAAATCACTAGCACCGTTAAGCTTTAAACATGTTAAGTTTTAAACGATTCACTTAGATTGTCAGTATATTGGTCCACTTAAATTTTCACACAAAGTTCAACTGCTTCGAGATATGAGTTTAATGTCTTAGATACTTAAACTTAATCGCGTATCCCACCTCAGAATATACTCCCGTATCCAGATCCCAATATTCAGTCTTACAGGTAAGTATAACATCAATGATATCTGTAAGGGGTTAATAATTTATGAAGAATCATGAGAGCTCAGGTCAGAACTACCGTTCAGCAGAGAGATCATGACTCAACTTGTGGGTGTGTCCCCTTTAGAGGATCTTTTTTTACAACAGCATTGCTAAGCAATTTTATTGTCTTATCATTTATGCTGAGGGTGATGCTATGTTTCAAGCATTTGCAGAAAGTATTATTCGAGGACTAGGTCAGAACCACCATTCAGCAGAAGTCCCGGAATAATACCCCAGACATCATTGAGTATAAAGACCTGTATATCAGAATACGAAACCTTTCAAACGAGATTTCGGGGGTTACCCATATATCCTAGAGATGTTACCCACGATATAAGCAAGTTTGAAATTTAGGTTTATATCTCGTCACAATTTACTAAATGTGCAAAAACCTACTGACACATCATCAGTGAGACCGTTTATCACATTTAACTTTCCAATTCTTTAGCATGCTGTGATAGTCCACTGATTTACTATCATTTCCTCTTTTAAACACCCAAACTCATTTTTGATTTTCAATGTTTTTGAAATTTTCAAATTTTCTAATTTTTTAAAATTTTCTCCCCCTAAAATCAAAATATGTTTCAATTTTGATTTTCTGGAAAATTTGAAAACAAACTATACAAGAAACGTGACAAACTGATATCAAATTGCTTCAATTCGCCATTCACTTGGCATAAACAATCAGAACTCCCCCTGACAACAAACTATTTTCCCATTTAGATTTCAAAACACTTAAGTTTATTTTAATCAAATGGTTTTTCCGGAAAATTAGTTTTGTTTGTCTTTTCACAAACTTGGGGTTTCATCACATTGTTCTTTTTCAACCATTTTAAAGAATTAACAATTAAGACCCTTGACAATAACAAACACTAGTAGAAAATCAAGTACAACTTAATGTCCCTGATTTACCACTTGTAAATCGAAATATCACAGTTACCATCCTGTGAATTTCTCAAGAATGATGCCGATACCTGCTTCACGCTTACCAACCTGGAAGCTCCGGCAAGTCAGGTTTTTCTATTTGAAAAGATTCACCCAAGCCTGACCAGCCTTGGGTTTGACAGTTTTTACCTCAACAGATGGCTCTTCTGGTTTTGACAAACCAGAATCATTGCCTGAACATGGCTTGTCTGACTTTGACCTGTCAGATTCATTGCCTGATGGTGGCTTGTCTGACTTTAACGCATCAGATTCATCGCCGACCATTTTCTTCTTCTCCTTTTTCTCCTTTGTCCTCAGATTTTCATCTGAAGAATTCAATTTACTTTGCTTTGCAGTCGAGTGAGTTGATTCATCAGAACTTTTATTCAATCTGTCCGGTGAACCTGAAGACAAAATTTTCTCGAGATACTCTCTCGCCTTCTTCCTTTTCTTTCGCAGTCTGTCTTTCTGCCCCTGTGAAAGTTTAACTTTCTTTTCTTGAATTGTCTGATCCTGAACTTTAGGTTTTAGAACCTTCTGTTCATGGGGCTTGACGTTGACTGGCTTCTTTGCCATTCTTTGAGATTCAACCCTCGATCTTCCCATCGATCTCCTTGGGCAATCTTTGGCAATATGTCCTCTGATTTGGCAATTATAGCATCTTCTTGACTCACAACTCCAATTCTGGCAGTTAACAGCAATGTGTCCTTTCACACCACAAGTGTAGCACACCCTGTTATCGTACCATTCACCACTTTCACACCATATGCTTAGATCATAACATTGTCTGGCTTTGTGGTAATCATCACTCTTCTTGAAAACTGGATTTGTCTTTGAAGCACTGTGGTCAAACCTGCACCACTTATTACCAACATTTTGTGAGTTTTCAATTTTAAATTTTTGTGGTTTTTTATCACGATTGGATGATTGAACTGATGAGCTTTTATTTTCTTTTTGAACATTTTCCTGTTTTTTATCCTTTTGTTTTTGTTCCACATTCTTCTTTACAGGTTTTTGCTTTGAGCATTCACCTTTCTCAGTAGAATGTAGAACAGTTTCTTTAAACATTTCTTTTAATTTCAAAAATGTTTTCTTTTTCTCATCATCATCAGTTTTCTCATCACAATCTTCAACTTTGACATTGTCAAAGTTTGTGACATTTTCACTTATTGGAACAGAATTGATCGGTTTTGGACAAACATGTGAAGTAGAATTCACAAAACCTTTCAATTTATTCTCAAGCTCGTTAATTTTATTTCGAGCAATTTCAGCTTCTTTTTCAAGTCGAATGATTTTCTGAAGATGAGAATTTATTTCAATCTGTTTTTCAAGATTATTGTTAAAAATAGCAGATTTTTCATCTTCTAAAATCTTCATTTGACTTTGAAAATCTTTTTCTTTTTCTTTAAAATTTTTGTTTTCTAATGACAAACTCTCAACATTCTCCAAAAGTTTGTCATTTTCAGATTTTAGTTTTTCGCAGTTCAAACGCAAATCCAAAATCTGTTCATCAACAGCTTTCTTCTCGTCTTTCAAAGCTTTGTTTTCCAATGTCAAATTCTCCACATCTTTCAACAGATTGACATTTTCTAATTCGGATTTTTTGCATTTTGAGCACACAACTTCACTTTTTGTTTGACTTGAAATCTGCTCCTCCTCAGAATCTGAATCGCCATGATCAAATATTGGCATGTTTTTAGCTTCTTGATCATCATTCACTGCCAACTGATTACCAGTAGCAACTTTATCATCATGATCACCAACATTACTAGGATCTGCTTCATTGTCATTTAAAGTTTCACCCTTCTTTGATTCTTCAATCTTTGTCATTCCTTCTCTAATCCTTTTGATTAATTCACTAAACTCAACCAAACTCATATTTTTTGAGTTTCTTTCAATTTCATCTAGTAACTCTTTCTTTTTCTTTTTCTCTTCTTCATCTCCCCACCATTTCTTTTGCCAATAATCATCCTCTTCTTTGTACTGCTGGATTATGGCTTCAATATCAAGCGTACTATCATCGATCGCAATATTTCCATACTCATCAAGATAACACTCTCTGTTTGGATCCCATCTATTTGCTCTCCTCGCTTCCAAAAAGATACGAGAAAGTCTGATAATCTTGGTTTCAGCAATCATCTTCCGATATTGATACTTCTGTTCCTCAGTACGATCATCTTTCCATGGAATAGGATCGGAATTTGCCATCTTGTACGTTCCTTCAAACAAACAAACAAACAAACTATCAGTTCAAACAAACTGAATACGTAACAGTGTGTTTGTTGATGAAATCAATCTAAGACTCGTTGTCGAAGATTCGAGGATTCGATTCAATGTTGTTTGGATGAAATCACTAAATGAATGAACTTGATCGTATCGAAATGGATTCAATTTATCCTTCACTGATTGAACCGTAGACTTTTACACTTGATTTAATTTGATCAACAAATTCACTAAACCCGACAACTTGAATTACTGAATTTTATAACAAATGAAATAAAGTCACTAAATGTATATCAAAATTATCATCCAATCTAGGTAACACCACAAACTTTATGATTGAGCCAAACCTTTTTATCAATTACAACACATAACCTATATTGGGTCAATCAAATATTTTTTAATTCGGTTAACACATGAAATGATGAACCGACATACATTTAATTTCTACTTGATTTTACTTGGACCAAACAACCCCACTGAGCCAACAAATAACAAATCAACAATGATTGGGCCGTTAACAAATGAACCAATTTAATTGGACCTCAAACTTGATTATCACACTTCACAATTGACGACAACTTTAATTTTTTTTTAAATGAAACTGATTAGACTACAATTGAACTCAATTTCCTTTTTTACCGCCAAATGTGATTGGACCGTTCCTTCCACTAATCCGACAAACACTTATGCAACAAACAGGCAATACTCTTCAACAATTGGACCCCTGATAACACTCGATACCCACTATCTCATATCAAGAATTAATATCTCATTGTTTCTTATTGGACCGGTTTCCTTTGACACTTATCCACACATAAATCTTCACTGATAGGGCCAACACTTCCACTAAGCCAAATTTCAATTTACGATATCCCTGAATTTCAATTTACGATGATGTATTAAATGGATCGATAGATTTAATCAGTTCACTTGCTCATATAAGCCGACAACACTTTAAATGAGATACCAGTTTCAAACGTGAACCACTCTCAAACAAACAATTTCAAACTGTCAGGACAGTTTTCAAACGACAAACTTTCAAACGGCAGTCTCAAACGATGAACTTGTTTCAAACGACAGACTTTCAAACGATACAGTTTCAAACGATGGAACCTATTTTCAAACGATAGAGTTATATTTTCAAACGACAGACCAGATTTCAAACGATGGATCTGATTTCAAACGATAGAACAGGTGACGTCAGCAATTCGCGAAATGTTTCAAACGGTACGAACGATTTAGATCTGTTTTAGGTCGAATTTTAATTTCAAACTTTCAAGGATTCATTATTAGTAGATTTCGTTTGCTATGTGATCGTTTCAAGTCCTTTTAACCGTGATAACAAGTTAAAATCAGAAAAGAAAGGTAGAAGTGAGATAATCCGATGATTTTCAGCTGTATTTGGTATGAACTCCTCGTCCTGAGCTCTGATACCACTTGTTGGATCGTGTACGTGACCCTGAAAGTCAGTTAAGGTAGTTCAACATCATGTGTAAAGGCGGAATCAATGCACATAACGTCCAAAACAGCTCTAATCCTTATAACTTTTCTTTTCTGATTAATAAACGTGCTTATACAAAGTTTTCTGATGAAAAACCGGCAGCACCTCCCTACTTGTTCCAACCGTTCCGTACCGTTCCGTTTGAAATATGACACTACACACCCTATTTATAGACTTTGACCCTTCCGTTTGAAACTTAACATAAAGTTCAAACGGAACCCTTATGTTCAAACGGAACCCTCTATAAACTAACTGTTTTCAAACGGAACCCTTCTAAATACATTCTAAACTCAAAACTAAAACCCTAATTTTACATATAAGCTCCAATTTTGACTTTCTTGATCTAAGACTGGATGAAGATGTAGTCAACAGACATTCTCGTGCATCAACACATCTAACCTCCTAACAAACTCTAACCTCTGATCTATACAAACACTGATGTAGTAACTACTGCTATTACAATCTATTACATGAAAGACACTTAAACAACTGCTGCATCCTTCCACTGCTGTGAATCCAGCAATGCTTGTCCGGATCAGCAGTACTTGACTCAAGGCAGAAGATTGAGTCAGCAGAGCTTTGGTCTTCCATCAGTCTTTAACATTTGGCAGTAGATGCAAGGCAGCAGTTGTGGATCAGCACTTGGTAAGATCAGTAGATAGGAGGTCAGCAGATACAAAGCCACTTTCAAGGGGAGAGATTTGTATGAACTATCTGTAAACGTCTGCTTATTCTGGATCCACTGCTCTGATCCAGTTTTGGCTTTAATTATCTGTTCCTCTGATAGGGTTCAATCCCAACAATCTCCCCCTGGAACAGATAATGCCAAAACTCTTCATTATTTGTGGAAATCTTTATTGCCTCATCAACAGCTCCCTTATCTGACCTTTAAATTGTAATTCAAAGTCTAGGGCGTCTGTATCTTCATCATCCCTGCTAAGTGGAAGATCAAGGAGATCCTGCAAATCTTCAAGACTCAGGCCAAGAGCTTGTTCCCTTGATATTTTCTCCACTACTCCACCAGACCTGAGCAAAGTCAATACGCAGGCCTGTTTGTCAGTTTCCCACTTTTGTATTTTTGAGCCTGGTGGGTTTCTTGGGAGATGTTTATTTGCAGAAGTATTTGGTGAGGCTGGCCTGTTCATAGCTGGCTGAGTAGCACTTGAAGATTGTTCCAATTCAAGATATTCTTTTATCATTACTTTCGTGCCTGCTTTTACAATGGCATCTCCAGCTAATAGATCTTGAATTGTTTCCATGCTAAACTGGTTTTTGCTCCTTCTTTTGTAGATGGCAGCACCAGCTGGAGCAGTGGTTCTTTTGATTTGCAGCTTTGGTGGTCTTTTTGAAACCTCTGCTTTGGAGTAGTCAGGCTTTTGTGGAACTCTTGGATCTTTCTTTCTAAGTTCCTCTAATTTCTTATATGTTGCTCTGACTCTATCTTCTCCCCACTTTGATACTGAATTCTTTAACCCATAATCTGCTGTAATCAGCTCCTCTTTCATTCTCCTCAACTCTAGCATCTTTTCAGCTTCAAATTGTTTGAATCTTTCAGGAGGAGTCTGCTTGACCTTATTTTTGATCATGTCTTGAATCCTGACTGCTTTCTTTTCAAGCTCAGGAATGGTCCAGGTCTTGTACATGTGTTTTTCCCCCTTGTATTTCTTGTAGGTCATGATGTTTTCAATGTAGTCTTTTCTTAAGGACTCATCTGCCCTTTCTGAAATTTTCTGACATACATTTTTAGCAAAACGCTCCTTTGCATTGACCTGTGAGAGTAAAAACTGATAGTTTTGTTGAAATTCTCTATCAGAT
Organism: Helianthus tuberosus; assembly: GCA_030545235.1. NCBI lineage: Eukaryota > Viridiplantae > Streptophyta > Magnoliopsida > Asterales > Asteraceae > Helianthus > Helianthus tuberosus. Next base: position 24,914 of record JARYGA010028376.1, on the reverse strand, counting down.
TTCCCTTTTCTGTTTTTGATTGCAATATCCTCTGCTTGTTTGGTTTTGAGTTTCAAGTATTCTTCAACATTGTTAGGCCTGGGATAATTTGCAATTGATGGCAAACTCCTTTTGGCTGGGTCATCTTCATAATAAAAAGATTTGATTTCTTCTCTGACTGCAATGAGTTCCAGAGGAAATGAGACACCAGCAGGAGGTAGTGATTTTATAATTTGAGCTGAAGAGAGAGGTATGGGTTTTGGAATAGTGACAAGTGACAGGGATTTTGAAGATGTTGGTGAAGGAGATGTGTCATCATCTTTTAAAATTAGCCTTCTCCTTTTTGTAGGAGGGACTGATGATGTTTTGAATGGAACAGTGGTGGTAGATGTAGTGGCAGTGGATTGTGATTGACTAACAGCTGTTGAAACAACTGGTGTTTCAACCACTGTTGTCATTACAACAGATGTTATAACATCTGCTGTCTTCTGCTGTATGTCAGCAGGTGTTGTTTTTGGTGGTAATGATGGTAAAGCAGTGGATGTTGTGTGTGTTGAAGTGGTGTGTGTTGATGGAACAACTGTTTGGCAAGCAGTAGTTTTTGTAACTCCTGTTGCATCAGCTGTTATGTATGGTGGTTTTTGAGCAGACTTTGAACGTCTGGTTGGAATGGATTTGGGTTGCCTCACTTTTCTAGTAGGCTTCTTCTTTTCCTCAACAGGATTTTCATGATCCTTTGACCCAGAAGTACCCTGATCTGGATGATCCATTCTGTCTACCCTGGCTTTCCTTTTGGCCTCTCTATCCCTTTTTACACTTGCAACTGCTTCTGCTAGTGCATTTGTTGTCACATCAATTTTCTTGCTGCCATCTGGCAAAGGGATCTTTTTGGTCATGTTTGAATTTTCTGGTTCAAGATAGAGACCATCCTCTATACCCTTCTTTTTCCACTCCTTAATTTTCTCCCCCTTTTGGCATTATCTTCTGGGAGTTGATAAATGTAGCGGACTTGTGGAGGAGCAGTGCCAGTGGTGTGCAAGATCTGAGTTTTGAGAGCCTTTAAATCAGCCTGAGTGTTCTTGAACCTTGACTCCATTGCATTTCTCAGCTGTTGAACATGTTTTTCATGTTGCTGATCTGCTAGTTTTGCTTGTTGATGGAGAAAAGGTTGAAATAACTTCCAGAGCTCATTTGGAGCAGATGCCCTTTGTAGAGCAGGTGCTTGAGATGGAACAACAATTGATTGTACCTTCTGAACTTGTAACACCTGTTGTAGCATATCTTTGAGTTCTGCAACAGAGTTATCAAGTTTTTCAATGCGATCCGTCAATTTCTGGTACTTTAAACCATCACCCAAGTTAATGGGATCATCTGATTTCCCACTAGCAGTGGTTTTATCAGTGGTAGATATAGGGAGTATACTCCAAACATTAACCACTGATGCCCCTTTTTCTTGGTACTGGGGTCTTCTTCCTTCAACACTTGACAACCTTTTGATGTTGCCAGTAGGATAAAGAAATCCACTGGTGGTTGGCAGAGGTGCTATAAAAGGAATTGCCTCCAAGGAAGTCTTATTAATGTAACCACTGTCCAAATATAACCCAGTGGGTGTAACACTTGTAGTGGCTGCTTCACTTGGATTACCACCAAGAGTTACTTGTAACTCAAGGGGTGTAACCTCCTCAGGTTGTGTTGGTGGGTTAGCAAAGATTGATACATCAGACCCAGTCAGTTGTTGAGGTATATTCTCATTAGTAGGTGATTGAGAAGGACTGGTTAATGCCTGGTTCAAATCAATTGCATCCAACAGTGGTTTTATTGGTGAGGGAATTGTGGATGTGAAGGATGGTGTAGAAGGTGGAGTTCCCCCGGGTATTGAGCTGTGGATGATAGAAACGAGTGTTTCTAGAGCATCATGATGTGGAGACCCTATTTGTACAACCTGTTCTTTTTGTGAAGAAGCAGGAGGAGTTGTGGTTATGGGTTGAGATATTTGTACCAACTGCTGTGAGGAAGTAGCAGCAGTGGTTTCTTGTGACATTTGTGTTGTCACTGGCAAGAGCTCTGGTATCTCATCCTCTAGAGTTGCCTTTTTGATGGGTTTTGTGGGCTTTTGAGTTTTTCTTTTTGGCTTTTTGGAGATAGTAGGTGTGGGTTTCAGAGCAGTTGTGCTGCTGCTTTGATCACCTTGAGCAGTGGGCTCAGCAGCAGATACCTGAGGAGCAGTTGTAACTGCTAAAATCTGCTCAGGCACCTCTGCTTGTGTTTTGCAAGGTGTAGACATCCTTGTAAAAGTTTCAGCAGTTAAGCAATTTGTTTGAATGAAATCACCTTGTTTTATTGCAGCAGCATCCTTCTTTCCAAGTTTCATTTCAAAATAGTAACTTAAAAATCTTGGAAAAAGTAGGAATGCCTTCGTTTCAACATTTTTAACCAAATCATTAAAAATTTCCTGGGAGTAATTAAAATTTTCATTTTGAAGAATTGCAAATCCCAGTTTTTGAATTTTTAATGGTATCTCATTGAAGGAAGTGGTTTTGTTTGAAACACATTTTAAGAGGGTGTGAAATAAAAATCTTGTTGCAGGAGGAAAGTAACCTTTTTCTAAGGTGTCCTTTTTGACCTCTGCATTGTACCCCCTTTCCAGAAAATCATTTTTTAACTCGTTTTTAGGGAAAGTAATTTTACCTTCTTGATCGTCGAGTTTAAAGACCTCTGAAATTGTTTGTGGTGTAATCTTGACTTCTTTTCCCTTTAAAGTAGAGTTAATGGCTATTACAGCTTCTCCTTGTATTTCAAGAATTGCATTCTTCCAAAACTCCCTTTGGGTTGCCAAGTAAATTGGTGCATCCACTGTCAACAAAGTTTTGTACTTTGAGGCGGTGATGATATCAATGATGGAATCGAACTCCTTTGTGGAACTGGGGTTTGTAAGAAGACCCAGGAGATTGTGAGATGGTTTATGTGGAATTTCAGTGGAGATTGCCTTTTGAGAGGCTGTTTTCGATGATGATTTGGATGAGGGTTTTGCAGATTTCTTTGATTTTGTCATTTTGAGGATGATTGATCGAAGAAATTTGTGGAAGATGAGATGAAAAACTGTTTTTAGAAGATAATTTTTTAAGAATTCAATTCGACAGTAAAACCCTGTTTTGATGGTGAGTGGGGGATTTTATAGGGAAGAAAGTGAATGCTGAGGTGGCAGCCGTTACAAAAAGTCTGACCAATATGTACTGCCCACGTGACAACCCCTGTTGAAAGTGAAGGACAGTACTTGTGTGATAAGGACAGATGATGGCAGTGGTATGAAAGCAGTGGATGATTTTCACTATCAGTGGATAGCATATCAGTGGATAAGACACTGCTTTTGAACAACAGAGTTTATCAAAATAATGAGAGAGCAGGGGTTGACTTTCAGCAGTGGACAGACTTTTGAAAGAAGCAGACTTTTGAACAATCAGTGGTTAATGGCAGACTTTTAAGGATTTTAATGAAAATTTTTCATTTTTAGCTATTTTTAAGGATGGAATTTTGATTTTCTGAAAACATTTTGTTGCTTTTATTCATAGAAAAAACAAAATGTTGCTTGTTATTCCATGTTCAGCATCCCAATCCTAGAGACCAAACTTTCAAAAGTGGCTGTATCAAGTGCTTTTGTGAGCACATCAGCCAGCTGGTCTTTAGTTGGGACATGATGCAGAGAAATCAAACCTTTTTCATAGCAATCCCTCACAAAGTGATGTCTGATGTCAATGTGTTTGGTGGTTGAGTGGGAAACTGGATTTTTGATGATATTTTCTGCTGCCTGACTGTCCAACATGAGTGGTGTCTTTAAGGCAGTGATACCAAAATCCAGTAACTGATTTTGAAGCCACAGGAGTTGGGCTGTACAGCTTGCAGCAGCAATGTATTCAGCTTCAGCAGTGGATGTTGAAACAGCTGCTTGCTTTTTGCTTTGCCATGAAACTAAGCAATCACCTAGAAACTGGCACCCTCCTGATGTGGACTTCCTTGTGGTGTGACATCCAGCAAAGTCACTGTCTGAGAAACCTGAAAGCTTGATGTTCCCATTAGCTGGATACCAGATACCAAGTGTGGGAGCACCTTTTATGTATCTGAAGATCCTTTTTACAGCAATGAGATTTGATTTTCTAGGAGCTGATTGACTTCTTGCACAGACGCATGTTGCAAACATGATGTCTGGTCTAGATGCAGTTAGGTACAATAAAGACCCAATCATGCTTCTATAAAGTGTTTGGTCAATCAGCTCATCCTTTTCATCAGACATGACCAGCTTATTTGTTGCCATGGGTGTGCTGCATGGTTTACAATCATTCATATCATATTTTGTCAAAAGTTCTTTAGCATATTTGCTTTGATGAATGAAAGTTCCATTTTGCATTTGCTGAACTTGGAGACCAAGAAAGCATTGCAGCTCACCCATTGCACTCATTTCAAACTCAGCTGTCATGAGTTCTCTAAACTCTTCACACATTGAATTACATGTGCTTCCAAAAATAATGTCATCCACATAAATCTGGACAATCATTAAATCCTTCCCTCTCCATTTTAAAAACAGTGTTTTATCAATGGTACCTCTTTTGAAACCATTTGAGAGTAGGAAGTTGGAAAGAGTTTCATACCAGGCCCTTGGTGCTTGTTTCAAGCCATACAAGGCTTTGTTTAGCCTGTAGACATGATCTGGATAAAATGGATCCTCAAAACCTGGAGGTTGACAAACATACACCTCTTCTTGAATTGTACCATAGAGGAAAGCACTTTTGATATCCATTTGAAACACCTTCATATTGTGGTTGACAGCAAAGGCCAGGAACAGTCTAATGGCTTCCAATCTTGCAACAGGGGCAAATGTTTCATCATAATCAATCCCCTCTTCCTGTCTGTAACCTTGAACCACAAGCCTAGCTTTATTCTTGACAACAATACCCCTTTCATCAGTTTTGTTCTTGAAGACCCACTTTGTGCCAATGGGACTAACCTCTTCTGGCAGTGGTACAAGCTCCCATACTTGTTGTCTTTTAAACTGTTGGAGCTCCTCTTGCATGGCTTCTACCCAGCTGTTGTCTTTCAGTGCCTCTTGGTACTTGACTGGCTGATGGAGTGATAGAAAACCAGCAAAAAGACAAATGTTTTGGGTTTGGCTTCTTGTGAGCACCCCTTCATTGATGTTGCCAATGATTTGATCAGGTGGATGAGATCTCAAGAAGATTAAATCTGCTTGGTATGGTATGATGGCATTGGTTGGTGAAGGCTGCAAATGTGTATCATCTGAGCTAACCACTGCTGGGGACTTTGATGATCCAGCAGTGGCTTCAAAAGGTGGTGGAATTGGAGGTAATGAAGTGGACAACTGCTGACTTTTATCCACTATTTGAGGATTTTTGTCAGCAGTGTTTGAGGATGTGGAAGCAGTGGTTGATGGGCTACTTTGGTCAACAACTGTTGAGGTAGCAGTGGTTGAGCTTTGACAACTGTTTTGAACAGCTGGTGCTTTTCCCTTTGTGGCAGACCTTTGAGGGATGATGATTTCATACCCATAGTCTGGTGTTGTATCCTCTGATGGACCTGCACTGTTAGTCTTGACAGCAGTATTTTCAAAAGTGAATTTTTCAAGATCAAACAGATCTGCAGGGTTTGCTGGGATTTTCATTGATGAGAGTTCATTGAACTTAACATTCAAAGTCTCCTCCACTGCCTTGGTCCGTGTATTGAACACTTTGTAGGCCTTGGCAGTGGTTGAATATCCCAGATGATAACCACAATCAATTTTGGCTGCAAATTTTGAAATTGAATCTTTTAAGTTCAAAATAAAACATGGGCAGCCAAACACTTTGAAATATGAGATCAGTGGTTTAATTTTATACAGAATTTCATAGGCAGTCTTTTTGTGCCTGTGGTTTATTAAAACTCTGTTCTGAACATAGCAAGCAGTGTTTACTGCCTCTGCCCAGAAAGTTAATGGCAAACCTGAATCTGCAAGCATGGTTCTGGCAGCCTCAATCAGAGTTCTGTTCTTCCTTTCCACTACCCCATTCTGCTCTGGTGTTCTTGGGATGCTGTACTGCCTTACAATCCCTTTCTTCACACAGAAGGCATCCAACTCCCTATTTTTGAATTCTGTGCCATTGCCACTCCTGAAGCTTTTCACTGGAAGGTCAAATTGCTTTTCAATCTGTGTTACAAAGTCTTGCAAAATGCCTGCAGTTTCATCTTTTGAGTGCAAAAAGAAAGTCCATGTGAACCTAGAAAAGTCATCAACAATAACCAAACAATATCTTTTCTTTTTGAGGCTCATGACTTGAACTGGGCCAAACAAATCCATGTGTAGCATTTGCAAACACTGGGTTGTTTTGGACTCTTCAATGGACTTGTAAGAACTTTTATGTTGTTTTCCTTTTAAACAGGAAATGCAATGTTCAGGGCATGAAAACAATTTTTGTGGTAGGCCTCTCACCAAACCATTTTTTGAAATTTCTGTGATTGTCTTAAGATTTGTGTGTCCCAACCTTCTGTGCCAAAGTTCTGTCTCTTTGTTAGAGGCAGCTGAGAACAGACAGGCATCAGTTCTGGGACACTCTTTTGACATGTCACCAACATAAACATTGCCACTTCTTTGAGCAACAAGTTTAGTTTGACCAGTTTTGATTATTGCTTCAATCTTTTTGACCATTTCTGGTCCAACAATCCTACAACAATCTTTTGTGAAGAATGACCCAAAACCCTTGTCACTCATTTGGGACACACTCAGAAGGTTGAATTTTAGATTGTCTATTAGATTGACATTTTCAAATTTTACTTTTCCAGACTCCACTGTACCCGACCCCGGAACTTTTCCTTTACTATTATTCCCAAAGGATATATCACCCCCTCCATGGATTTTAAAGTCTTTGAGGAGGGCTTTACATCCTGTCATGTGCCTGGAGCCTCCACTATCTACATACCAAAGACTATCAAAGCATGCAGAAGCTCCCTGCACATGAAGTAAAAGGATTAGTTCATTAAGGTCTCCAAAGCCAACAAGGCTTTGGATGGGGTCTCAACAGTGTCTGGGATGGATGCAGAATGATGGACAGTGGTTAGGTCAGGGGTTTGAACTATTTTAGGACAGTTCTTCTTTAACCACTGTTGTGGGTCCTGACCAATCATCTGCTGATAACCAAAAGGATGCCTGTTCACTTTGGGTTTAGAGGGCCTTTTGTAGGCCTCATAAACGTGTGGAATCCTTTGGTAAGACTGTTTTTCTCTGCCTTTTCTGAACTGATTGGCAGGGGGTGCATCAGTAACCTGAACATCTCTTTTGACAGATGTTTGGTTCAGCTGTTTTGTAACAGCTGTTTGAACTGGCACAAACAGTGGTTGTTTCTTGGTGAACTTGACAGATGATGAGGATGATGATGATGGACTCAAGGATGTTTTAGCCATGTACTCGTTATTTTTCACATCAAAGTTTTTGAGGTACACACATGCTTGAGTTTTGTGGTTTGTTTTACCACAGACAATGCAGCTTTCTGCTGAAACAATGACACTTGTTTTGTTTAAATCATAAGCTTTCAAGTGGAAACAGTCTTTTGTTAGATGATTCCTTTTTTCACAGAATTCACAAAACAAGTTGTCAATTTTTTCTTTCTTCTTTCTCTTTTCAGACTCCTTTGCAGCAGAGGTTTTAACCACTGCTGGGATGTCCTTGAGAGGTATGACTTTAGCTTTTGGAGCTTTAACACCATCAGTTGATGTAAAGTCCATTGGCTTGAAATTTTCAAGAATATCACACTCGTCAGACCAGGTAGGTTTAAACTGATATTTTTCAAGTTCTTCAAAAGTTGAGGAACTCCTTGTTCTGCCAAGTGTGATTTTGTTACCAAGTTTGTCAGTGATTTTCACTTCTTGGCCATTCTTGTTTGTGGGGATGAACTCAGTGGTTACATCAGTGTTTTGAACAGATTTTTCACAAGCAATGTGTTCATCATCATATTTTCTATACCCAACCCCAAATTTCACATTACTTTCAATCTGTTTAGCAAGCATCACCTCATATCCTCTGCAGGATTCCACCCATCTTTCACAAGTAATCTGGGTGGATTCCAACTCCTTTTTGCAACTTTGGTATTTTCTACCATAGTTTGAACTTGGGTTTTGGTGATGCTTTGCTCTTCTTTTAGACAGCTGATTTCTTTTTCCTTTTCAGTCAATTTGTTTTTAAGTTCTTTTAAAGACCTTTCAAATTTGACCTCATCAGACAAGATTTTATCCCGAAGGTTTTCATTCACCTCTTTGATGTTAGCAAAAGCAAATATGCAATTTTCAGAACACAGTTTTTCAAGAACTTGAGGAGATACCTTGGCAGCTGCCATCATTGCACAATCACATTGATGATCTTCATCATCATCAGCTTTTACCTTCTTTTCACCAGCCTTTTCTTCTTTCTCTTCTTCTTTGTCCTCTATGGACCATGGATCTGTCATTGGTTCAATCAGGGTACCTGAACTTTCTCCCAACAGTATTTCACCAGCCACTGCAGTAACCACTGCTTCAGTCACCTCTTCCACTGTTTCAAAGCACTGCTGTTCCTCCTCAGCTTCAATCCCCTCCTATATTGACTCTAGTGCCATCAAACAAAACTCATCATGTGAAGAATCATTAGAAGCATAGAGTGCAAAATTTTCATCACTAAGATCATCAGGCATACTGCTCCAGTCAACAAACCCTTGAGTGAAAAAACTTTGTTGATCTGGTTGTGCTGCTGTTGGAGCAGTGGTTTGAGGTGCAACAGATTGCACTTGTACCTGTGGAGCAGGGGTTTGAACATATTGGATTTGTGGAACAGTAGTTTGGACATAATGTACTGGCACAAGGGCAGCAGCATAGTGAGCAGTGTTCACTTGTGCTGCTGGGGCATATTGGGCATAGTGCACAGTGTTTTGGTTTTGAGGTCGAGGATTTGAGCTAGGATGAGTAATTATGGGACCAGCGGTTTGACTCCTACATTCCCTAGCGAAATGTCCCAACCTATTACACTTGTAACACTTGATTTTCGATTTATCCAACCCAACCCTTAGATTCCCATGCAAACCTGGGAATTTTCTCCCTGTTCTTTTGTAGAACTTGCTAGTTCTAACACTTAGCAAAGCCAGTTGGTGCAGGATGTCCATTTCCTCTAAATCAGTGGGATCAAAATGTTGTAAATCATTGAGTTCAAAGCTTAAATTGTCTGACAGCTAGTTTTCATTAGCAGTGAATGCATAACTTGCAGAGTGAGGATCAGGGTTGTTAAAATTTGCACCAGCAGTTATGTCAATGAAGTGATCATAACCCTGATCCTTACCACTGCTCCCAGATTCTTCTTGACCCAGAAGAGCAGTATTACCGAAAGTGTAATCCTCGGTAGCTTTTCCTGACTCTTGTAACCTCCTTTTCTGGTTCAACTCCCTTTCGTAGGTCAGGAGTCGACCATGGAGTTGGGTCAAGGTCAGATCCTTGAATTCAGATGAATTTCGGGTGACAAAAGCTATAGTGTCCCATTTTTCTGGCAGTGACCTGAGGAACCTGCTATTTTTTGAGTTTGTAAAAGTGGTGTTAACAAGCCTCAGTTCACTGATGAGACAACTAAAACGCTCAAATTGTTGCGTTAGTGATTCACCTTTAACGTAGCAAAATGTTTCATACTGTTGGTTCAGGATTTCCCTATTGTTTTCTATGACTTCTTCAGTTCCACCAAACTGTTCCTTAAGTGCGTCCCATAACTCTTTGTCACTGTTACAGTGTAACAGTCCAGCATATATCTCATTGGGCAGCGCTGATGCTATGATGCTAAAATCCTTAGCATCTAGTTCGATCTTTTGAAAGTCGGTTTCGGTATAATTTTCAACTGGTTTTGGAACGAACTTTTTAGCATCTTCAGCGCTTGGCACTGAAGGAACATGGGGACCATAAATGACAGACCTCCAACAACCTGTGCTTTGTTGAGCGAGGATGTGACCCATCCTCCTCTGCCAGATGTTGTACTCATTTCTCTTTAGCATAGGTGGTTTAAAAAGCGAGCCGATGTTGTTTTTATCATCCTGAGATTGTGACGTCATTCTTGTTGTTTTACAGACACTGAGAAATCAACTTTAATGGTGATTAATCCTTGCTCTGTTTTTCAACGGACGAACAAACGATCAGTATCAACTGTTATGAGCTGAACTATTTACGTCAAAATGATTGTTAAATCAAATTTGACTGTCCAAGCTCTGATACCAATTGTTGGATCTGAGTTTCTTTTTTATTGTATTTTCGTTTGAAATTAAGATGGAAATGAAAGAGTTGTGCAGCGGAATTAAGATGAAAACAAACTTTGCATACAATCAAACAGGAGTAATACTTTTAATCAAACATCTTTACACAATGAACCGAATGATTGAATTTGTTTCAACAACGATTACAATGATTGATGTAAGAATGCAAACTCCCCCTCAGCCAGAGCTCAGTAGTTTGTTCGTGCAAAGAAGACGATGTGGTGAAAGAGCTAATAGAACAGTACAAAGTACTGAACTATTTATAGGCACTTGCAAACCACTGAGCATCTTAGCTGACGTCACCATGAAAGTGACATCTAACCTCCTAACAAACTCTAACCTCTGATCTATACAAACACTGATGTAGTAACTACTGCTATTACAATCTATTACATGAAAGACACTTAAACAGCTGCTGCATCCTTCCACTGCTGTGAATCCAGCAGTGCTTGTCCGGATCAGCAGTACTTGACTCAAGGCAGAAGATTGAGTCAGTAGAGCTTTGGTCTTCCATCAGTCTTTAACATTTGGCAGTAGATGCAAGGCAGCAGTTGTGGATCAGCACTTGGTAAGATCAGTAGATAGGAGGTTAGCAGATACAAAGCCACTTTCAAGGGGAGAGATTTGCATGAACTATCTGTAAACGTCTGCTTACTCTGGATCCACTGCACTGATCCAGTTTTGGCTTTAATTATCTGTTCCTCTGATAGGGTTCAATCCCAACATATAAGTCTTATAACATGAGATGCTATAATTTTATAAAAGTTATAAAATTAATCAAGACTTAAATTATTTTATAAAAGAAATTGAATTTTTTTTTATAAAAAAAATAAAGTGGGCCCCCCCCCCTTGGTGTTCTTCCCTAAAAGTTTTGGCCAATCACAAACCATGCATTTGCATGTGTTAGTGGCAACTTGGTTGGGCAAGAGAATGGTCCAATAAAATTACATGCAAGGTGCATGGTTAGATGCACTCCTATTGGTCAAATGGGTGGCTCTTTCTCTATCCTTGTTTTATATAATTTTGTATGACAAAATTAGTGAATGGAAGAACTTGAAAAACTATAGAAGACTTGTAGAAAAGCTCTCAAAAAATCGGCCAACATTGTGCAAGTTTTAGAAGATGAAATTCAAGTGTAAGACTTGAATTTACTCTCTAAAAATCGGGTCATGTATGGTTGATCAAGAGGGGTTTTTCAAGTTGATAAATCAAGTGCAAGAACTCCATAAACTCCCCTCATATTTTCGGCCATGGTGGTTGATCAAGATGGAATTTTAGTGAGTTCATAAGTGTAGAAATCCTAGCTAAACATAAGGTGTTTGTTGGAAGGCTTGGGGTATACAAGCTTGAGGTCTTCTACACTTGAAGGAAACCGTTCAAGAAGCATCATCATCTTGATATCCTTTACTCCTTGGAAGGTAGTATTCTAAACACTCTATGGTTGTGTTTTGATTATTTTGATAGCATGCATGTTCGTATATGGATCCGAGGATTGGGTTTTTCATATAAAATGGGTTTTATATCTTGTAAGTAACATGTTTTAAATTATCATTTCCGCTGCGTTTTTATTTTATGTGGATAAAATACTTTGATAAAATGTGAAAAACCCAACAGTGGTACCAGGGCCGCTTATATGAATGCATGCTTCATTGGATATGAAATTTTCGGGTTTCGGGTTTGGGTAAAACCCTATGGCCGAAATTTTCACCATGGTTATCCCTTTGTTTTTCAATATTATTTTCTTACAGGCATAAAAGTATCTTGAAAAATTATGTCATTTGGATGATTGCTTTGTTTGGACAAAAACCCACTTTTTCGGTTTTTTCATTCTTGACCGAAGATGGGTATAAAAGGGAATCATTTTTGCTTCTTAAATTTATATACTTGGATATATATATATATATATAGATATATATATATATATATATATTTGGTGTTCATAACCTAGCCATGACCTTGTGCGAATATGTTGAATATTTGTGTTTGTGATTTGTATTTAATTATTTCAAAGGTTGTAATAATTATTATTTTGTTCTTCCATTTGTAAAGTTATGTAATTTATTTTCATTTGGTATGTAAAATAAATAGATTAGGTGCATTTTATTTCACTAGAAAAATGTATTAGGATTTTTTGTAAAAGAAGATGCACACAAAAATGCGGTTTTGGTTTTGGCTAATTTCGGGCCTAAAGGACTTCATAGTTCTTAACGGGATTTTAGCCTGAAAACCAAAACACATTTTTTAAGTCCAAAGGGGTTTGGAGCTGAATATAAAAGACATTTGGAAGCTCAAAGAAAGTGAAGAAATCACAACACAAAAGGAAGACTTGAAGCATTTGGATGCAGGATCAAGTGGGAGTTCAACGACACATTATTTGTGTCAATATTCAACCCTTAGGAATGACCTTTTGGCGCACTTGTTTCGGCTAACAAGTGTTGTCAAAAATAGTTGGCTATGGTTATGCACCTATTGTTATATATGTTGTGCTTGTTTGGTTGCTTATTTTGTTGTTTTAGATATGTCGATATGCATGACTTAACAAACTAATAATCAACAACAAGCGTAAAAATGGTTCTTAACAAAATCATTAAAATGGTTAATAAAGGTTTTATTAAAAATTAATGATTTTTATAATAAAATGGGTTTTATTAAAAAGAACCTTGAAAATTAGTTTTCACTAAAGTACCATTGATTTGAATGCATGCAAATGTATGGTACATAATATTTTCTAAACTAGAATTTTAAAATATTAAAAACCCTTTTATAAAACAAGTCAAACACCATCCTTTTATACAACACTCAAAACACTTGGGAACTCTTATTGTGGGATAAAGGTCACCTAACCACATTTGAGGGAAATTGTATGTTCGAGGTGGGTTTAACATGTTTGTGGGATAAAGGTCACCTAACCACTTATGTGTATAAACTCACACGTCTGTGTAAGTTGGACGACTTGATTTGGAAACCATGAACTTAGGGTCACCGAAGCATGGCGAACAAAAGGTGTTGATGGGATTAAACATGCCAACTAAACATATAGATGTTTAACCGATCTCATATGGCTAGAAATTGCAAAGAGTTGCAATTGTCAAACGTTGACTGCCTTGTTAATTTAAATAGAGGGATAAAGGTCACCTAACCAATATTTAAATGTAACGTTGGATTCTAGATTTTGATTATTAATTGTCTATGAGACATAAAAGGGTATTAATGATTAAAATATAATAATATCGAAAATACTAAAATTGAACCTTGTTAAATTTTGTAGATGACCGCTAACAATATTACCCAAACCGTCCGTAACCTATCACTGAAAACAATCCTTCAAAAGGATCGTATCAATCAAGACACTTTATGGATTAATATCGAACTTAAGAATCGTTCTCAAGTAAGAAAAGATATCCTATGTGTTGAACGATCCTAATCCCGATGAACATCTTATGGAAGATAAGGATGCCTATAACGATTGTATTAAGTATATCGAGAATACTATGCAAGCCTCTTGCCTCATTTTAGGAATTATGAATCCCGAGATTCAAAAAGGATTTTGAACGTCATGAGCTTACGACATGATTACCCAATTGAAGGAAATGTTCCTACAATATGCAAGGGTAAAACGCTTCGAGCGCTACATGCATGTCGAATGGAGGAAACCCAGTCGGTCTGTAAGTCCTGTATAACCGGATCTTTCAATGATATCAAACAATCACCAAGTTTGTGCGGAATCCAAACTTGATGTGATTCAAGATAAACCGAAAAGTAACAAAAACGAAGAACACACCGAATCACTTTCAACACTTGCACACGATTCTATTACTTTAACAAGCAAAACCGTCTAGTACAAGTGCTCACAAAATCGCCTCCCTCTCTAGCTCTCTCTAGGAATTGTAACAATGAAGTTCCAAAGGTTCAAACCTAAAAACAAGTTAGAAACTTGTTTTTATACTAACTCAAGCCCACTTCCCTACATGGGCTCCCCTTGGGCCTGCTTGGCCCACATGGCCTAAAGCTTGGCCCAAGTGACCTCTAAAGGTCCACAACCTAATATAAACTAACCCGGTAAAGCCCAGCTCGTAACCATAGCTTGTTGCATTAATTTGATGCGTCAGTCTCATACTTCAGGGCCTAACAATCTCCCCCTAGACTGATGCCATCAAATTGTCTTCATACCATGAATTCAGCAACGTCTTCAACGAAGTCTATAGTTGAATCTATGCTGCAGATGTTGTGGAAGTTCTTGACTTCTGAACTCTCAGCACTGGGTCTCTTTCTTCAGCTCTTGTGGTTAGCTTCATATCAGGATCTCGATCAGCTTTGCTTGAAATATCTTTGTCAAAAAGAATGTGAGAGGAGGATTCTCAGCAGCTCTTTTCTTCTTCAGTCTTTGTCTTTCAAGCAGATTCACGGTACTTCTTCAAATGCACTATCACTGTCAGACGGCAATTCGTATCCGATTCTTCTGACTCAGGTACATCTTGTTGTTGTGCTGCTTCAGGCTTCTTCAGCAACTAACAGCATCTCAGTCTTCATCAACCCATGTTCTTGATTGAAATCAAGTTCTGCACATACTCACAAACTCATAAGCAAACATTTCTTATGCAACAGGGAGAGTACCACATGAACACTAGGTACATCCAAGTACTTATACTCGGATTTCACAATTTAAATTCTTTCAACTTTTGATGATTAGTCAAATCTTCAAGAACGGTTACATTTTTTAATTTTAAGAAAAATAAATAAACACTCTATTTTTGGATTTTTGGTTTTATAGAAAAGCAAGACACTATTTTTGTATTTTTGAATTTTTCTATTTTTTTTTATTTTTTTAATATTAAGAACTAGAAACAAATAAAAACTCAAAATATAAACAACTACCAAAATATACAATTACAATTGCAATGGGATCAAAATTCGTTCTCAGGCAGACTAAGGAACACTTTTCAGTACGAGCCTAATCAAACTGGTCTATGCGATTGCCAATATGTTTGTCCACTTAAACTTTAACGCTCAACTTTCAAATTTTTAACTTCGTGATATGCTTTAGGTAAAATTATACTATTATACCCGTGTGTCCCATTCCAAGGCATACCCCCGCGATCAAGGTAAGCACAACAATTCATCGTAGCAGGTGAGTATACTGATGTCATCCTTTAAGATATCCTGACTGTATCTAGGACTGCATATAATCTGTTTTATCATGTTTTGATTTATTAACAATGAACACCCAAATAAATACTAATCAAATCCTGGAAATATAAACAACACACTCTATCATGCAAGTATCTTCCCTACCACATATTTCACAAGTCCAATCCAGATTTCTGAAATCTTAACTGGGAATAGATTGAGAAGAGAACAGAATAGATCTTAAGTAGAGATGGTATAATATACAGATCAAATGAGTTTTTCTCAATTTGATATAGGTTTCATGGGTTTCTTTTGGGCACTTGAGGGCCTCTTTCGGGTGTATAAATGATCTACAAAGCGACAACGTACAGCTAGGTCAGCATGTATCTGGATGCAGCAGAAGCTGTCGTTGCCTAGCACCTCCAGGTCAGCATATATCTGGATGCAGCAGAGGAGGTACACGACTTTTTCAGAGAAGAATTCAGAATCAGATCAAAATTGTGTGTATCGGGACAACATACAGACATTCAAATAGAAATGAGCTAATTCCAAGTGACTTTCTTTCCTGGGTTCATGTACAATTTTAGTTCTGAACAGAAGGACAGCCAAGATATCCCCGGATGATTCAACAATATAAAGACCCGAAACCTCAGATGTTGGCTATCTATCAACACAAGATTTAAGACCATAAAATCATACGCCGTTGGTATGTTACCCACATGGTACATAGTTCGTTATGTTTATATCACTTAGTATCTTTTATCATGTTGAGCGTCAAGCCTATCGACATATCGCAGTAGATCCTAGTCTTTTCAGCTATGGCACCTTACATGTGTTAGTCAAACCCTTTAACACGAACATTTATTTCACTTCCCATATCATGCAATTTCTCTTTTTGGCTTTTTCATTTTCTAATGTTTTTGTATTTTTCTCATTTTCTCCCCCTAAAACAATACATATTTACAGCAAACTCTTTTTGTATTTTCTGAGTTTTCTCCCCCTAAACTCTATATCGATCTATATGTTCCTCTCCCCCCCTAAATTTGTGCATAAATCTTGTATTTTTGCGCAAATTTACCATTTACTAGAGAAAGGACACAGTATGTACAAAGTTATAAACTAAGAAAAAGAAAAAAATATTTTTGCTTAACCGTTCCGTCATTAGATTGAAGACTAATCAATATTCAAATCAAAGTACTGAATTTAAACGGTACCTTTTGCTGATCATTTCTTACTTCTGTTATCTCCTCAAGAGGAAACATATCATCTGAAAAAAAAAATTTGAACTTTTTGCAACAGTGAAATGTTACCCGTTTTTATCTCTGGAACAACCGCTATCAACATTCCAGAGATTGTCAACAGCTCCTCCTTAGTTGTTCCTGAAAAGTAAGGAGATTAGTAAGACATTGGTACCCAGGCCATCGTGGTCCTGGGATTTCCTGAAGCATCAAAATAAGATACTTCCTTCAAACACAAGTCCCCTTTCGTTTCAAAAATTGGAGATGTAGCTGCTTTTTGTTTTGCTCTCCAAATTTGTTTAGGCTTTTCTAGTTTCTTAGATGCCTTTAGCAAAACAGTTGACTTATCAACCTTGTTATTTTTCGAAATTTGTGTAGGTTTCAAAGCTTGTTTTCTTTTTGCTTTAGCAGCATTCCAATCCCCATCAGAAGGTTTAACCTTGGGATTCACATTCTTCATTGCCTTAGGTGAAGATACCTTCATTGGCTTAGAATGGTAGTTGTCCTTTGGTGTAACCCTCCGATTTTGCATATAATATGGTACGTAGGGACGATGTGTGCAGTTCCGAGCTATGTGACCAGCAATGCCGCAATTGAAGCATGTTTGTCTCTTCATGTAGAAAGCATTCTGATCAGCTGGATTTGCTCTTGCAGACCCTGAAGGACAAACCGGTCCTCTTCGTGTTGGATGCGCCTGCACATGACTTTCAGACGAACACGAATTTGGGTGCTTATATTTGCTGTTTGCAGAACTCTTGTTGCTATGAGCACCATTCTTCGTCTTTTCTCCCTGATTGAATCTTTCATTCACCTTGTCACGAGCCTTATGAGGATTATTGCTGCCTTGTCCTTGATGAGCAGACTTCTTATACCCTCGATTTTGATCTACTCGTTTTGGCTCCTTTTGCGTGTTGTGAACCGGCTCACAAACATCAGCACACAAGTGAGTGTTGGCATTTTGTTGCACTTTTGGATGATGAACACAATTTCTAGCAATGTGTCCAGGAATTCCACAGTTGAAACATGTCTGTCGTTTCAATGTATGGAGATTCTGAGAGCTAGCAGCATTAGCTGTTATGATAGGTCTAGATGACCGAGCTTGCGTTGCTTGTGTTCCATGTGCCTTTTCTGAGTTCTTCTGTACCTGCTGATCAGAACTAGCACAAGCATGAGATGTAGACGGATGATGAGATTCATCCTTCTCACTTTTATCTTGATCATTTTGAAAAACCGGTGTTTCAGGTTTATCTTTATTTTCAGAAACATTTTTCGGTGACTGTTCATTTATTTCAACTCCTTTTTCTTCTTTAATAGATTCAGATTCAGTTTTAATTTTAGAACAAGTTGAAATTTCATCAACACATGTTTCGTCAACACATGTATCATGTGAATCCGATTTAGGTTTGCTTTCATCCACGGTTTCCAATGGGGTCCCACTAGATTCAACATTAGGGACGTCCACTGAGACCGATTCAGAAGATGAATCAGGACATTCTTGATTTTCTTGAGAAGAAGTTTCAGTGGTTTCACTGAATGTATCCTGAGGGACCTCACCTGTAACACAATCATCAACTGAAGAGTTAGAAACATCACAATCACAATCATTAACTGAAGAGTTAGAAACATCACAATCACAATCATTAACTGAAGAAGATTCATCACCAGACTTATTGTTCAAAGGTTCAACACAAACATTATCAGTTTTGCCCAAAACATCAGGCTCAAAAGACGAAACATAAGCAGAAAATGACGCAAACAAAGAACGACTAAAAGCAAGGTCAGATTCAGTTGGTTCAGAATAAGGTTCAAGATAAGGTTCAGAAATATTTGAAATAACGACTGGTTCACTCCCATGAACATCTCCACACTTTACTTCAGAACTATCATCTGCACATGAAGATGAAACGTTAGGATCAATTGAGCCTTTGGAAACAAAATTTATTGGAGCAGACTTCTGTTTCTCAACTGGTTTGCCATTAAATGATGACTTATTGTTTTTGGGACCATAAGTCATTTGAATTTCATTTATCATCTCCTCCTCAGTCATAGGTAAATAAGTATAATTGTCATTATAAGGAGGAGGAGCCTTATTAAAACCCAAACCACGCCCTTTATTTTCTTTGTACGCAAGCTGTTGATCGCACAGGTTTTTAACCAGTTTGCTGGAAGAATCAAATTTCTTGATATTAAGTTCATTAATTTGATATCTGTCTCTAATATCTTCCAGTTCCTTAGTTAAAATGCATACCTTCTCCTGTGCCTCTAAGAAATGGGCTGTTTTTACACTTACATCATCCTTAAGTTTGATGATGTCTTTTCGCTGAGCTTCAATTTTATCTTTATAAAGCTTTTCATTCTTTGATAAAGTAAAATTTTTATTTTTTATGTCTTGATAATCTTGTATTAGCTCAGCGTTGTGTAAATGATATGCCTCAACCCTTTCTCTACATTCAGGAGTGCAAAAGACAGAAAGTATCTCTTCACGAGTAATTTCTTGAGCCGCAGGTTTGTGAAACACAAATGCCATAATTTCAACGGGTGGTTAATACTTTTGTTCTTCTCCTCAAAACACAAACCAAATGAGAACCCGTGTAATCGCTAACTCAAACCCTTTGCACGCGAATGAACCCGCTTTCTGAACCGTACCTCGAAACCTGTCAAACCGATATCACAAGCAAACCTTTTTTTTTTTATTATAATTAATTTTTTTAATTAATTAAAGAAATAGAATATCAAATATTATTATTAAAACAATTATTATTATTATTATTATTATTTATTATATTATTATTAATGATAATGCAATGATTAACAAATGATTGTTTATGATTATTATAATTATTAAAACCCTAATATATAAAATATTATTAAAAAATAACTGTATATCTTCTTCTTCGTGTGAATGTTCTTGTCACTGCTTTCTTTCCCGACACCCAAATGTCACTAACAGTCCTCAAGAAAATGATTTCAAGTTGCAGGTGTGACCCGGAGAAGATGATAAACGGTGATGATGCAGGGAAGTGTGATGTCTTGTGCGGGGTAGTGTACGGTGATGAAGATGATGACAGTTGCGGTGTCGAAAACCCGTACTCGATATCGTGATCCGATGAGAGTGAACGAAGATGATGAAGACGGAGAATAACAATGATAATGACCGGTAATAAGATGTGGAGATGACTCGAAAATGGTTGCGAGTCGGAACCGTGATTGCGACTAGGAATCACTATGAGACTCGAAACCAGAACAGACACTAACTCGAGACCTTGACAACTCGAAACCTCTTGTTGATTGGAAATATTGGGTGTGATACCAAAGATTCAAGTTTTTGGAAATATTGGGTGTGATATCTTTTCAAGGTCTCGAGTTAGATTCAAGATTCTAGGCTCGGTGTGATATCAAAGATTCAAGTTTTTCGAAGAAAAGGTGTTGTTTTTGGGTGTTTTGATTTGATTTGATTTTGTTTGGGTTTTTGGTTCTTATTGTTTTTTTTTTTTCGAAAATCTTAAAGAAAACAAGTTATAGGTGTTTTGTTTGGTGGTTTACGGCTGGAAATCTGTGGAGTTAATTCATTAGAGATTTGTTGGTGTTCTTGATTTCTTGGTGTTCTTGATATTGAAACATTGTTAATCGAAGTTTTATAAAAACTAGTATATTTTGGTGTTTTGATTCTTTGAAAGTGTTAAAATTTGAAATGATTCTTAATTTTCATTTTTGAAAAGGATCTGTTCTAGAAATATGATTTTTTTTAAATTTGGAGATAATTGTTTTTAGAAAAGGATTTGCAAATATTTTTGAAGATAATCACTGCTTCTTTTTCGGAATATCTGGTTGTCAACTTTTTGGACAAGTCGCAATCACCTCCACGTTCATCATAGTCATCTCTGGTTTCGAGTCATTCCTCACCAGTCGCAACCATCATTATCTCAATCTTCAAATTGTTCACAGTTGTCATTTTGGTTTCGAGTCATCATTTGAGTCGCAACAGAGGTTTCGAGTCCACCTCACACCTTCTCCGACTCGCAACCACAGTTACAAGTCGCACGATCATCTCTGTTGTCAAACATCACCGGTTCATCACCATCGGCATCATCCATCGTCTCCATCTACCTTCAAATAAACCATCATTATTCACCATCACATCTCTACACCACTGTCGCTAACTCCGATCACCACCGTCGTCCATCTTCTCCGATAACAGATTGCCGGAAACCTGCAACTCATCATCTATCGTACATCACCTCAATCCATCGTCAACTATTCAGTCGCAACCAACACGAGTCGCAATCATCTCCGAAGTTACATCATCATCACCGGTCTCGATTAGCAACCTCGATTACGAGTCGCAACCACCGTTTCGACTCGTCCGACTCGCAACCATCACAGTTTCGGTTCATCCAGTTTGGTTTCGACTCGCAACCTCGATTACGAGTCGCAACCACCGTTTTGACTCGTTCGACTCGCAACCACGGTTCCGAGTCGCAACCGAGATCTCGAGTCATCTCGTTTTGTTTTCGAGTCGCAATCATCAAAGGTCGACTCATCTTCGTTCACCCTTAGCAACTCTGATCAGTCGACCTGCACGTTCATTGTCTCCGACAACGCCTACATCGTCCGACCACATCAACCCCATCTCCGGTCACCGTCACCGTCATCCGCCACCATCGTCATCGACGTGCTTCGTCACTTCCGACGAAAACTACCTTCACCATCTTTCTGTTTGTCTGATCGTTCTTACTGTATCGTCGTCTGATTGTTGTCGGGAAATATTATTGCATCGGGAAAGAAGAAGTCGGGACGGCGGCTGAAATTTTTTTTAGGGTTTCGGGACCTTACGAAGAAAACGATCGTTTTTGTTTTGTTTTACTATAATAATAATTATAATAATTATCATATTAATCATTTAGCCATCATTACCTAATCATTAGTTGTTTATAAAAATAATAATAAGTATTTTTACTTAAAAAAAAAAAAAAGGGGGGGAGATTGTTAGGCCCTAAAGTGTGAGACTGACGCATCAAATTAATACAACGAGCTATGGTTACGAGCTGGGCCTTACTGGGTTAGTTTATATTAGGTTGTGGACCTTTATAGGTCACTTGGGCCAAGCTTTAGGCCATGTGGGCCAAGCAGGCCCAAGGGGAGCCCATGTAGGGAATTGGGCTTGAGTTAGTATAAAAACAAGTTTTCAACTTGTTTTAGGGTTTGAACCTTTGGAACTTCATTGTTACAATTCCTAGAGAGGGAGGCGATTTTGTGAGCACTTGTACTAGACGGTTTTGTTTGTTAAAGTAATAGAATCGTGTGCAAGTGTTGAAAGTGATTCGGTGTGTTCTTCGTTTTTGTTACTTTTCGGTTTATCTTGAATCACATCAAGTTTGGATTCCGCACAAACTTGGTGATTGTTTGATATCATTGAAAGATCCGGTTATACGGGACTAACAAGTGGTATCAGAGCCATTGAAGTCTTTCAAAGGCTCGGTTTTTGATGTCACTCGAAGAACAAGAAGAAATTTTTGCACCTTGTAGGTCCCGAAAAACCCGTGATATCACTCAACGGTTCAATCGAACGTGGAAAATAAGATCAAACCGGCAAGAACAAAAAGGATTTTTCATTAAATAACTTAGTGCCGCTGCTTAGATCGCACACAGTCTCGAAGACTGTCTGGTACGATCTTCGAGAACCTTGCACACAATCCCTAGGATTGTCTGGTACAAGGCTCTCTATTTGGGGCTACATCATTACAAGAATGGGAAAGCTCTACTACAATATTCTAGACAAAACTATATATAGGAGCCTCTACCCCATTGGCCCACATGGCCTAGCCCAAGCCCAAGTGCTAATCTAAATAAAACAAACATAATAAAGCGTAATAAAGATAAGCGTAAAACTCTGGACCTAACAATCTCCCCCTAGTTTTATGCTCTCTTTATTACGGTTTAGACAATCTCCAATCTTGGGCCTTCTCCTTTAGTGGCCCGACAGTGAACGAGCCAATCAACATATCTCGGATGAAGGTTGAATCTATGTCGGATGAAAAATGATGATAATGAATAATGTCGGACGAATGACGGAGGTCTCGGATGATGTCAGATACAGGACCGAAGAATGATATGAACTTGTAACTAACAAGAACACACGGATTCAAAAAGATCCGTCTGGTATCCAAGTCACACATACCTGGGCTTCTGAGTTCACCGAAAGTGAAGGACCAAAGCTTGATTCTGGAAATAGGCCCACTTCCTTAAAATAAATAATTCTGAATCCTGATGTTTACGTGGCCCAAAACTAGAATAAAACAAATAAGCACACACCCATGAAACTAATTATGCCCCAATCATCCTAAATCCATGAGACCATAAATATCATCATCTTCATCTTCAGTTTGCTCAATTAAATAATCTCTAGTGCTCCCATAAATTCCAACATTAATTCAAGTTTAGGAATTCTATGTGTGCCCATACGATGTGCAATTAAATCAATATTGGGGCCCAAAAATATTTACACATGCAAAACAAACCAACCTGCCAATCCAAAAATGTGAGCCCAAGCTGCCATCCAAACATGACCCAGTACGGGAATAATCTAGAGATTTGGCCCAATTTTTAACATGGGCAGGACTCGAGACATGCCCACCAACAACCCTAGCTGATGCGATCTGAATAATTTTGTTGCATCACCAATGGTCCCACAAAAATTCTGCACTGAAATCAAAACGTACCCTTCATTTCCTGACCGTAGATCTAACAATCATCCAATGGCTCACACCTTTTAGGGTTTTTGTAACCCATGAAGTGACATCCTATGTGCAGCCGCCAGGAATGTTCTCAACATTCTTCGCTGATGTCATCATCTTTCATCAGATTCATCACTGTATTCATCCGTAATGCATCCATTTCCATCCGATATACTTAATCATCGTTTCATCATCACGTTCAAACAACCAGCTTCTCCTTTATCACATAGCCAGCGACCCATCATCATCTTTAACATCAAAACAGTTACCTCAGTCATCTTCTTCATCTCCGTTAACACCTCCGCTGTCCACCGCCGTTGTTCGACACCGTACACCTAACACCGTCTTCACTTCCATCATGTGCCACCTTAAACCCAACCTCAAATGTCACCGGAGAATTATACATGCTAGAAAATAATCCCTGATCATCTATTAAACTCCCACCACAACTGACCGGAAGACGAGGTAAACAGAAGATGACGCCATTCACATCCAGATCTCCGTAAAACCCATTTCAAAACACCACAGATAACCAATCATGATGTCCAGAACATAGAACAAAACATAAAGTAAAAAACTGGAATGAAACCTTAACGCCGATCTTTGCACACACCATCGTTGTCACAGGTTGCCGGAGTTCCTGGAGACCCTAAACCACGCCGCCATCGCCGCCGTAGACGACGGCAAGAAGCCGTTCCGCCGTATCTCTTCTCACCAATTCATCACCTCACTTCAAACCCATCGTTATCCACCAGCATCGCACATCCAGCGTTTTATTCAACAGAACTTGCAACTATCTTTATCCGACATCGTTGTTCTCACCTCCGTCACACAAACAGTCGCCACCCCTGACACTAGTGCAAAAATTTCTTCTTGTTCTTCGAGCGATATCAAAACCGAGCCTTTGAAAGACTTCAATGGCTCTGATACCACTTGTAGGTCCCGAAAAACCCGTGATATCACTCAACGGTTCAATCGAACGCGGAAAATAAGATCAAACCGACAAGAACAAAAAGGATTTTTCATTAAATAACTTAGTGCCGCTGCTTAGATCGCACACAGTCTCGAAGACTGTCTGGTACGATCTTCGAGAACCTTGCACACAATCCCTAGGATTGTCTGGTACAAGGCTCTCTATTTGGGGCTACATCATTACAAGAATGGGAAAGCTCTACTACAATATTCTAGACAAAACTATATATAGGAGCCTCTACCCCATTGGCCCACATGGCCTAGCCCAAGCCCAAGTGCTAATCTAAATAAAACAAACATAATAAAGCGTAATAAAGATAAGCGTAAAACTCTGGACCTAACACGGTCTCATCTTAAGTCTTTAAGATGAAAAAGGGCTTTATCCGTTCTAACGATTAATGAAGGTGGCAACAAAGAAAGGGCATCACCCCGACACCAAAGAAAATGTTGCCAAAGGAAAGGGGCACATCAAAGGGAAAGAAAAAGAAAGACTAAAGCGGAACCACCGAAACCAATAGAAAAGAAGGCAAAGGTTGCCACGAACGATCCATGCTTTGAGTATGGTGAGA
>JARYGA010028375.1:0-32716 GCA_030545235.1 Helianthus tuberosus | reverse complement strand
CGTTTGAACAGTCCACTTCGTTTGAACAGTCCACTTCGTTTGAATTGTCCACTTCGTTTGAACTGGCTTGTTCACCTTTGTTTCCTGTTTAACTCGAACTGCATGACTTGATCTTTCATTACTAATCTAAGACTCGAACGAAGATGAAGTCGACAGACAACTGCACTAACAGACTCCCCCTTGAATGTTGACGGAATCTTCAGTGAGAGTCTTCATCATGACGACTCTTCAATCTTGATCGGTCTTCTTCAGGAACTCTTCCTGGAATCATGAACCCGGATCTTTCTCTGGCTCTAACTCTCGTCAGACTCCCCCTATCATCAAGCTGGGATCGCCGTCTGGAATTTGTTATCACCATTGAAATCAAATCCTGGCTTTTTCAATTTAAGCTCTCTTCAGGTTCTGATGCATCTCCTGGCTTTCCGTAGCAACAGGATCAGAAACCTACATATCTCAAACACACAATTTACAAACCAACAATGTTGTGATTCAACTTAATGAATCAACTAAACATTTGAGAATCACTTTCATTTAAAATTGATCAAGAATTTAAAACATTCAAAATTCTGATTCAAATTAATGAATCATTTTAAACATTTCAAACCAATTAACCAACCCAACTGTTCATCTTGTTTAGTCTTTGAGATTTTGAATATCAGCTTTTCAACATCAGTTGTCAAAAATCTTTTTGTTTTTTTTCTCAAACTATGAAACACAAACGCAATAACAGAAATTAAATGCAGAAATGAAATATGTACAAACATATTTTTGTGAGTTTGCGAAAGAGGATCATATCAGCTTTTAGACAAATCACAAGCACCGTTAAGCTCTTAATCGTTTTAAGCTCTAAACGATTCACGTTGATTGACGATATGTTTGTCCTCTTAAGCTCAATCTAAAAACTTTCGACATGCTTACCGATACGTTTAAGGTATATTAATTTTGCACTAAGCTCTTATGGACCCCACGATCTCAGCATATCCCCTCATCATGCAATACACTAACTCAAGTAATGCCTTTAAACTTTTATCAACTGTGATTTGTGCAAAAACAAAGCAGAATGTTTAAACATTAACAATCAGGTCGATACTTCCGTATACGCAGAGAAAGTCCAATGTTTAAACAAAATAAGAAAAATAAAACAAGTTGAAATTGTTTAGGATTTAACCACCAGGTCGATACTCCCGTATACGCAGAGGAGGTCCAAAGCTTAAACGAAACACCAAAGAAAATAAAGCAGAACGTTTAGGCAACAACATCCAGGTCGATACTCACGTATACGCAGAGGATGTCCGATGCTTAAACAAAATAAAGAAATAAAACAAGTTTAAATCTTTGCAAAATAAAATGCACAATCACAGCGACTTTTCAGCAAAGTTGTGAAAGTTCACGAACTTAACCAGTTTTATGTCTTTCGACAATCAGCGATTACCAAGTAGGCACACAGTCAAGAAGGACAAAACTAAGTACTATGCTTTCAATCATGTTTCCCACTAGAACTAGGCTTTTTCATTTAGGTTTGTATCGTTATCGCAAATCTACTAGTCTAGCTGAGCCTATCGTCACATCGTTAGTGGGACCGTTTATCACATTTTAACTTTACATTTCTTTAGCATGCTGTGACAGTCCAACTGATCTACTATCATTTCCTCTTTTTCACAACAAAACTCATTTTGAATTTTTCAATGTTTTTGGAATTTTCAAATTTTCTAATTTTTTTTTTAAATATTTACTCCCCCTAAAATCAAAATATGTCTCAATTTTGATTTTCTGGGAAAATTTGAAAATGAACTGTACAAAGAAATGTGACAACATGATGAGAATCACTTCAATTCTCCATTCACTTGGCATAAACAATCAAAACTCCCCCTGACAACAAAACATTTTCCCATAGTGATTTCAAAACACTTAAGTTTGTTTTAATCAAAATGGTTTTTCCAGAAAATTAGTTTTGAATGTCTTTTCACAAATTCGGGGATCTTTCAACACCTTGTTCTTTCAACCACTTGTAAGATTTAACATTTCCGATTTTAACAACACAATCACATGTAGAAAATCAAGTACAACTTAATGTCCCTGATTTACCACTTGTAAGTCGAAATATCACATTTGTGAATTTCTCAAGAAATGTGCCGATTCCTACTTCACTCTTACCAACCTGGAAGCTCCGGCAAGTCAGGTTTTTCATTTAAATAGATTCACCCAAGCCTGACTGTCCTTGAGTGATTTTGAATTCTTGTTCAACAATGGTGGAAAATTTGCATCATCCATTGTTAGACCAGAATTCTCAACTTTTACCTCAACAAATGGCTCTTCTGGTTTTACCATACCAGAATCATTGCCTGAATGTGGCTTGTCTGGCTTTGATGAGCCAGATTCATCGCCGACATGTGGCTCCTTTGTTTCCACAGAAACAGATTCATTGCCACAAACTTTCTTTTTCATCTTTCTCTCTTTCATCCTCAGATTTGTATCTGATGAATCCGTTTTGCATGATTTGTCAATCTTTGGCGAGCAAGACGATTTATCAGAACTTTTATCTGTTTTACCAATTGTATCCGAGGACAAAATCCTTTCGAGATACTCTCTCGCTTTCTTCCTCTTCTTCCTCAGTCTGTCTTTCTGCCCCTGTGAAAGCTTTACTTTCTTTTCTTCCACTTTCTGTTCTTTGGGCTTGACATTGACTGGTTTCTTTGCCACTTTCTGAGATTCAGCCCTCGATCTTTCCTTTGATCTCATTGGGCAATCTCTGGCAATGTGTCCTTTGATATTGCATTCAAAGCATCTTCTCGTCTCATAACTCCAACTCTGGCAGTTAACAGCAATGTGTCCTTGATAGCCGCATCTGTAACACACTCTGTTATCGTACCAATCACCATTTTCAGTCCAAACATTCAGATCATAGCACTGTTTGGCTTGGTGATAATATTTCCTCCTCTTGTTTGCTGGATTTGGCTTTTAAACTCTGTGGTCCGACCTGCACCACTCATTACCAACAAATTTTGAATTTTGAATTTTTACTTTTTGTAATTTTTTATTGCGATTGGATGATTGATCTGATGAACTTTTATTTTCTTTTTGAACATTTTTCAAACTTTTCTCTTTTTGTTTTTGTTCCACTTTCTTCTTCAAAGGTTTTTGCTTAGAGCATTCTCCCTTTTCAGTTGATTGTGGAACAGTTTCTTGAAACTTTTCTTTTAACTTCAAAAATAAATTCTTTTTCTTCATTTTTTCATTTTCATCATCAGATTTCTCATCACAATCTTCAACTTTGACTTTGTCAAAGTTTGTGACATTGTCACTTATTGGATCTGAATTAACAGGTTTTGGACAAGAAATAGTTGAAGTATTCACAAACACCTTCAACTTTTCTTCCCTTTCCTTGATTTTCTTTTGAGCACATTCTGCCTCTTTCTCAAGTCGAATAATCTTTTCAAGATGAGAATTGATAGCAATTTGTTTTTCAAGATTGTTTTTACCAAATAAATCTCTCTCATCTTCTAAAATTTTTATTTGACTTTGAAAATCTTTCTCAATTTTTACTTTTTCATTTTCCAAATTGTGAATTTTATTTTTCAAAACATTTTCTGAATTTTTTAGATTTTTGTTTTCTAATGACAAACTCTCAACATCCTTCAAGAGTTTGTCATTTACAAATGTCAACATCTCACAATTTTTCAGCAAAACAAGAATATGTTTATCATCAACTTTTGTCTCAACCTTTAAAGATGAGATATTTTCAACCTGTTTCTTTTCCTCATGAACACTTTCATCCTTACTCTCTTCTTCTGGTGAATGATCAAAGATAGGTGCGTCTTCTGCAACCTCTTTCTTTGACTCTGATTCAGGATTCACAGATACAGGTTTTTCAGATTCTTCTTTCTCAATCTTGACCGCTGGAATTTGTTCAACCTGTTTTTTCTCACTAGGTTTGATTTGTTCTTCAGCTGTTGTTGTTTTTACATCTTTCTCAGATTTGATCTCATCAGTCTCTTTCACTTGACCTGCAAAACACCCATTATTCTTATCATATGAAATTTTATTTTGAAAATCTTCAAGCTTTTGTATTCCCTCTTCATCGTTGTCACTCTCTTTATCAGACGAGTGATCAAAAATAGGCGCTTTTTCTGCATCCTTTTGAAAAATTTATGTTTCAGTTTCAATACCGGAAGTTTCGGCAACAATAACAGGAGCAACTTGTCCATTAATAAAGACACTGAAATCAATACCAAAAAGTCTGTAAAACTCTTTATCCATGTTTCGGTGTCAAAAGTTCACAAAACCAGATTGTTCAAACAAACTAGAAACCCAAACGAAATGAAGTCTCCAAACGAACTGGATTCTTGAAACGAACTAGGCTTCAAACGAACTGAATTTTATGCGAACTTTCAAGCGAACTGGGGGTTCAAGTTTACTTCGTGTGAACTGAACTCTCAAACGAACTGAACAAGTTCACACGGACTGATCAAGGTTTACTTTAAACGACCTGAGGTTCAACCAAACGAACTAAGGTTCACACGAGTTAAGGTTCAAACGAACTGATGTTCTTCAAACGAACTAAAACTTTCAAACGGACTTCACTCAAACAAACTGAGATCTTCACACGATCTGAGGTTCATAAACGAACTGATAAAATTCAATCCAAACGAACTGAACTCCTTGTGCAAACTGAGATCTATGCGAACTGATGTTTCAAACCATAAGACCCTCAATTAATTCTCATGCAACATGAATTTTCAATGGATCTCTTATTGGACCACCAAAACCCACTTAGTCAACATTATCATCACCATTTAAAATTTTCATTGAACCGATAATCTTTTTCACATGCAAAGACTGAAATAATCACATGACATTCCTGACAACACTATTTAATGATTGGGCCAATGATATTATGCAATAAATGGCTTCAGTAGTTCACGTGATATGTCCCAAAGTCAAAACAACTTTCACACGATCTGTCAACTTCGTCTGAACTGATACGAACTAAACTCTAAGATCGTATGAACTGCTGATTTTCAAACGGACTAACAACCTCAAACGACCAGGTAACTGATGCGAACAAAGATTCAAAACTCAGTTCGTCTGAATTGATACGAACTGTGATTAATCTCTCAAACGATCTGCACCATTTGTTCAAACTATCTGATGTTATTTTGTCAAATATGATCACGTTTTCGACTGATTAAAGATCTGATATGTTCAAGGATTATGCTACACTAAATTCCGATCACAATGATGTGTATATCGATCAATATCGTCCACAGAATCATTCTAGATCTGAGTTCAAAGTTCTGTTCGTGTGAAATATATCAAGTTTCAAACGAACTGGTCGGTTTTTCACCAAATTGATTAAGTTTTACTCAGTTTTAAGGTCTAAAACTTTTACCAATTGTTTAAAACACAGTTTCGCACAAATATACTTCATAATCAAGCCATTTTATTCAGTAAAACTCGTTTAATTTTTGAAAAAAATGAAGAATATGAGTAGAAGTCAGAATTTTTTATGAAAAACAAGCTGAATCGGTAGAACTCTTCCTCCTGAGCTCTGATACCACTTGTAGGATCGAGAATCGATCTGAACGAGTCTTCAGAAGAGCTCTAAACTAATTCAAAGGCGGAATTCAATGAATCAGAGTTTGTTTCAGCTTGATATTCACTAATAACTGTCTCTTATATTGATTAGAACGCTTTTACAGACTTGGAGACACTTCGACAGAGCTTCGCTACCGGAATCGAACAGTTACAAATGAAAAACTCAAGTCACATATTTATACTATTTCCAGTTCGTTTGAACAGGCATTTCCAGTTCGTTTGAACAATCCACTTCGTTTGAACAGTCCACTTCGTTTGAATTGTCCACTTCGTTTGAACTGGCTTGTTCACCTTTGTTTCCTGTTTAACTCGAACTGCATGACTTGATCTTTCATTACTAATCTAAGACTCGAACGAAGATGAAGTCGACAGACAACTGCACTAACACGTGTTGTAACTAAGCCCTTGATAGAACATCAAGACCAGCTGTTTCTTGGAGAAGCCATGATGTGGTACATCAATTAACAAGTCTTTAAATCGCTCCTAGGCCGCGTGCAACGACTCTCCCTCATCTTGGCGAAAGGTCACAATCCGGTTTCTTAACTTGGTTGTTTTCTCAGGTGGAAAGTATTTTTGCATAAATAGCTCCGCCAGCTCATTCCAGGTCCTGATGGACCCAGCTGGAAGTGACATAAGCCAAGCTCTAGCTTTGTCACGCAATGAGAATGGAAACAACCTCAACCGAACAGCATCCTCAGAAACACCCCTAATCCTAAACGTCGAACAAACTGCGAGAAAAGCAGCGATATGTCTTCCGGGATCCTCATGCTCACGCCCGTCAAACTGCACTGAATTCTGCACCATATTAATAATACTAGATTTAATTTCAAAAGTAGGTGCATTTATAGTCGGTTGCAAGATACTCGGCTACAGGCCTGCCCCTCCGGGCTGATTCGAGTCATTCAAAGGTCGCTCGTCGTCCGCCATGATTGCGTTTCCTGCTGCCCCTGAGCCCTCGGCTTCAGCGGGTACCACCTGCTCCGGCTCACCAGCTGCGAGTAGCAGCGCTACCACGCGGGATCTATCACGAATACGCCTCCTCAGATCACACTCGGGCTCATCTGACGGCTCAACAGGATCGGGAGCGGGGGTTGAGGACATCAACCTGCAAACGAAAAATTGACACAATGAATACTTTATTATTATAATAATGCTGTTTTTTTTTTTTTTTTTTTTGCTGAAATGAAACAGAATATTTGTAAGAATGGGCTGAAAATTTTATAAAAATTCGAAAATGGGCCCAAAATTTTTAAAAAAAACAAAGCAATAAAAATAATGGAATCGGCTAGAGTAAAAATGATTTTTCGGAGCCGAAAACTCAAAGAATAAATGAATAATAAGTCCGAATTCGAACAAATAAATGGAATAAAAATTTACAAGTGTTCAAAATAATCATGAAAACGAATAAATTGAATTAAAAACAAGAAATATTAACAAATAAATAATTGAATAAATAATCACGAAAATATTCACAAGTATATACACTGATAAAATAATGACTCGGGTCGTTCCTAAAGCTCGCCACGTCCCCGGCAAGGGCGCCAAAAACTTGACGTGTGCGTGTATATACATATTTTTATAATGAATCTTACACTCGATTCGGTTTTAAATTTATAAAAGTGATTTATACTTCAACATCAAAACACACACGAAAGGGCAAGTGTACCCCATCATATATGTAGTAAAGTATCGGTAAGAACCAAGTATCGATCCAAGGAAGTGGGCGGAGGAATAATACTAGACCTTTGTCATTAAATTACCTGTAGGAAGATAAGTTGTGTGATTTTCTAAAAACCAAACTAAGCATAAATAAATATTTATAAAAACATAATAGACTCCAAATAAGAAAATAGATATATAGCCTTGCTTTATACACAACCAAAGTATATAAACTAAGTCGGTTTTGTCACTTGAAACATTTGGTCAATTTTCCATTTTTAAGACAATTAGTATCCCTTTCGGGAATCCTAACATGACAATCATTCGGAAAGCTAAAACGATAAACACACTTTAACCACCTAAGATTGTTCTTTAACGCACAATTGATAAATGTCTATGAAAATCCCCTAAAAATAAGTTAGTCATCCGTTAGGAGTTTTCTAACCTCACTTAATCAAGGAAAGTGACACCGATAAACACAATGCAACCACCGAGACAAGCATAAACTAGATTAAATCACAACCGAGTTCATTTTACAAATCTTGCACATAAATACACCAAGATAGCAATTTTGGCCTAAACTACTAACTAAGCTAACAATTCATGGCAAGAATTCATAACAACACCATTTAACCCGTTAAGGCCCTTACGTGAAGGAAAGCTTTCTTGATTAACAATAATTACCTCTTATTAAACCACTAACCATTTCTAGTATCATGGTGCACACATTTTAACCAAGTTAAACTAGTTAACCAAGTTCAAAGTCTACTAATACATGATTAATTAAGCATCTTCTTTCAAATATCTCAACTAACCATATACTAATCATCCAAGATAATTACTTATAATCAGGAATTCAACATCAATAAACAAGGTTGCAAACTAATCATCAAAGATTAACATAGAAAATTCTTCAAAGTGTCATTACAAACATAATTAACATACTAAAGGTTGTAATTAAGCAAGGGATTCTAGTGTTTTTGCCCAAAGGCTACAATAATACATAATCATCAACCAAAATGCTTGAATTACAACAAAATCATGGAAAGATTCAAGAAATCAAACCATAAACAAGCACAAGATTGAGAATCCGGAAGATAACGGAGCTAAACGGCACAATGTGGCTTGAATCCGGGTGAAAGCTAGTGCCTCCGGAGCCTGAAAATCGCCTGTGAAGATCCCAAAAACACCAGAATTGCGAACAGAATGTTGCTGTCTGTTTTTTATAACTTTTTCAGATCGCACGGTCGTGCTAATAAAGTGCACGACCGTTGACTTTTGAATCACTGTTCACCATACTGTGTGACATCATCAGATCTTGACCGGTCTTCGTAGTCGCACGGTCGTGCCATATATTGCACGTGCGTGCATCTCCGGGTTTAGGCTGGCACGACCAACTGCACTGGTGGTGCAGTTACGAGTTGGGCTTGGTCATCGTAGTTGCACGGGCGTTCCATAAGATGAACGGTCGTTCGGTTCCGATTTGGACTTGCACTCCTGATCGCACTGGCGTACATTGCTGGGCAGAGCCACCCATTGCACGGCCGTGCCAAATGCCCAGATCAGAATGTTCACAGAATCTTCGTAGCTTTGTCGTTTTGCTCGAAAAGTCCTCGTTTTCATCATCTTCTTGTTTGGCATGCTGTTTTAGGCCTGTAAACAAAAGTATACCTGATTAAGTATCCGATTCACGGTTTTACGGCCGAAAACGCATAAAATGGGGATAAAATGGGGATAAAATGGGGGACTAAAGTATGTGTAAATTGGTGAATATCAACGATCACTAGTACAGCCATGAGAAGTATACACCGCGTATGCATTCTTGTATTCGAGGCACACAAACAGAAAATAGAGTTAGTGTAGGCATACTAGAGTATACCCAGGCGATTATCAAGAACCCAGATCCTATGTCGAATGAGGGAACGAGCCTTTAATACTCAAGTCAGGAAAAGAAATGCGCGAATTGAAAAGGATGTGAATGACGTCGTTGATCCTACTAATCCTTGCTAGTAGTTCCACACGTGGGACCAAATCGTTGTGTTGTCATGCCATAGTAGCTTGTCCCCCTGATAACACGTAACCTAGGATTGGCTCTCCTTTGTCGTTTCACTCTCAAGGCTTTCTTCTAGGGTCCGTAGCAGGCTCCTAGACGTTTATTGTGTCAATTCGTCCTAGTCCAGAAATGAGATCGGGGGAAATGTGTGGACGAAGGTCGTGAATAACTGATCTATCATACCCAGCGTGTTGTGATATCGAATTAAAAAAAAGGTTAATTTGCACGGTAACCCCGACCGCGGCGAATTAAGGTTAAGAGAATTCGTGCTTTTCTAAGATATATCGTGTTCGCAAATTTTTGTTTACGTATGTGGAACGTCGTTAGATACTAATTATACGCAGGTATACACGTTTATACATATATCATACACAAGTAAAGGTCGAATGGTACAATTACCAAGTAAGCAGCTATGTCTGACGAACCTTGCAAACCTGGAGTGTGATGTTGTGGTTTCTTTTTAAGGAACGGTTATAGACTTGTTTCCATATAAAAATATTTTATTGCTCAAACCAAAATATTTTATATCTTAAACCTAGTTCACTATAACCAGTGGCTCTGATACCAATCTGTCACACCCTCAAATTCCACATGCGGAGTATTACCGCGAGGCGTGCGACTGCCCAGGATCCAGCCACTAATTATTTTGAACCGTTTACGAAAAGTATAAATTTTTACAAGTAATAATATAATTAGTGACCTAATTTAAATTTTTCAAAAGTATAGTTTAGGTTTGCAGCAGAAATAAAGGATAAACCCATTTCAGTTTGAAACCACAATTTAGATGAAATTTACAAAACGTACAACATACACACTCCATCCATTTGCATTGTCCGTTCACAGTTGTACCTAGAAACCTACAAGCATGCAGTAGGGTGTCAACATAAAGTTGGCGAGTTCACGGTTTTCGAAAAAGGTTTTTTCATTTTATCCAAAAACATCATTTTAATGAAGGTACCATGTGGTAAACAACCCATGGGGAGCTACCCCATATATGAACCACTAAACTGTGCAGTACCGAAACTTCGACGTAATTGTTATTTACCCTTTTGATCAATGTCTACCGTCATTGACCAGAATTCCTGGATAATAGTTCGCTCCCGTCCTCCTCCAAAGGCACAGTGCCAGGTTGTCAAACCTAATAGCGCTATCAACTAGTATCTCGCCCGCCTCACACGGGGATTAATCGGTATAAATGAATGGTAGATTTTCGTTTAGTGTATGAGGTTCCCAACCACCGGGAATATATGAAGTTCCCAACCCACCAGGAAATAAATGAAGTTCCCAACCCATCGAGAAAGCATGATTTTTTGTTGTAGTGTGAACTCACCTCGGTTTGCTCGACAGATAAAGCGTTTGTCCTAAGTTGGTCAATCACGTCCTATTATGGTTACCACTTATTAGGACGTTATACAAGTAATCACGTATAAGCTACACGTATTCTAACACGTAATCATCAGGTAATGTTCAAGTACCAACTATTGTATAGTCCCTTAATCATGTATGTACACACATATTTAAATCAAGTAATGGTCATGCACTAATAATTAGTTTTACTGAATATGTACTCATAACATCCGAACAGTAACAATTTTAATCATGTATGAACAGTAGTAGTGTGCGGCCATATAATGGTTTGGGCTTCTCATAGTGTGCGGCCCACTGTGGCGAGGCCCAAAACTTAAAGTGTGCGGCCCACTTGTCAGTGTGCGGTCCACATAAGAGTGTGCGACCACCTTGACAAGTGTCGGTTCATGCATTTGTGCGACAGTTAGGAGTGTGCGATCAGTCATATGTTTGCGACTCATAGTGTGTGTGATAAGTGTGCGACCAGTAAAAGATGTGGGCCATTTACTAGTGTGCGGCCCACTAGAGTACGCGGCCCAACACTATGTTTGGCCCAATGAAACTGTACGACTCACTACCCAGTGTGTGATCCACACGGAAGTGTGCGGCCGCTGGGTAGTGTGCGGTCATGCTAAAGAAAGTTGTACATCATCCATTTAAGTTTGTACGAGCAAGTGTGCGACCTTACTAACTTATAAAGGCAGTTATTGTTTTACCATCTCATAAACATTTATTCGAATACATTTCCATACCAAGTTTCCATCAGTTATCATCATACATCAACAACCAACTAACTTAAAACATCACTCTAATAATCAACACGTTTTGGCTTGGCTTGTGCACAAAAATCCTAAACCAAAATCTATTAAAAACCCCAAATCTAATAATTAAATTACCATGCATTCAGATCATAAATAAGCAGTTTTTCTTTGGGACCTTTACCAAAAACCCTTATTACCTAATATAAACATCAAACACTCTCACATCTAAATGCACAAACAGTTCAGCAGGCTTGTTTATTATGACATTTTAACAAATACACTACCACAACAACATCATACGGAACATCTTGTATACCAAAATACGAAGCAGTTTAAGCACAACTATATATATATGTGTGTGTGTGTATGACCAAGGTTCACTAAACCCACAAACATTCAAACCTAACATATTACACTCAAATATTATCAATAATTCAACAAGGATTCCTACTAAACATCAATATCCAAAACATAATCATATTACTGACCGAAGGATGAGGGGACGAAAGGAATACACGAGCTGTCGGGATGAAAGGAATATGTAGGATCGAATCGTGACCCAAATGAGTCGTTCAGAGGAGTTTTGATCAGTTTCAGGTGCGGAAAACAAGAAACTGACTTAAAACAGCTTGTACTTCACTTTAAACACACTTTTGATTGATATAACACTGTTTACATGCAAGAATCAAACCGGCAGCACCTCGGTATCACTATGTAATTCCGTTTTCAATGACAAACATGAACCACCTATTTATAGTCTCATAATTCCGCACGAAACAAGAACATGACAATTCATACAAAATTACCTAAAGTAATTCCGTACGGAATTATATAAGGACCTATCATGCGAAATTATAAAATACATATTCATGAAATATTCCAATCCTATTTCGTATATGCCATGTAATGTTGTAATGATGATGTCATCTTTATAATGTCATCATTGAATATGATGACATCATTCTTGTTCAAATCCGCAACGAATCCAAGACTCGATATAAGACGAAGTCGACAGATGAATGCACCAACAGACTCCCCCTCAGATGTTGACGAGTCTTAAGTGTCGAGTCTTCAACGTCTTCAGTCTTTATCAGTCTAAAATTCTTCAACTAATCTCCTCCTCGGATGATGTAACTCTCTCTTGTATTTTTCAGGATCAGCAGCTGGCTCTAGCAACTTCCGACTTTCTTTCTCTAACAGACTCCCCCTCAACTTGTATTGGGATCGTAGTCTGGCTTTCACATGATCAGGATCGTGACCTGGCTCACATCCTCCTCAGGTATTTCCAGGTTCAAGATCGATTCCTGGCTCACCTGCATATTCTCTATCCAAAACATAAGTTTCTCAAATTTAAAATTTTGAAATTTAAACTCTGTTCACCACTCATAGACACAAATTTAACACATCATTTTCAAATATTAATCAATAATGATTTAACAGGTTAGTCTCTGATGAACCACTTGTATGTATATCATTTTCATTTCAAACATCGTCAAACAAACTTTCCCAAACCTGTTCGTCATGTTTAGTACTTGGAATTTTGAAAATCATCTTTTCAATATCAGTCGTCTAAAATCTTTTTGAATTTTTCAAAATTTATGCTAAAACACACCGAAAATCTTTTTGGAATTTTGTTTTGAAAGAAATACAGTAACGAAAAATTTACAAGCAATATTTTTTTGTGAGATTGTGTAAGAGGATCATATCAGAATATGAGACAAATCACCAACACCGTTAAGCTTTAAACATTTTAAGTTTTAAACGATTCACTTAGATTGTCAGTATACTGATCCATTTAAATTCTCACACAAAGTTCAACTATTTCGAGATATGAGTTTAATGTCTTAAGCACTAAAACTTATTCGCATGTCCCACCAATTGAATATACTCCCGTATCCAGATCCCAATATTCAGTCTTACAGGTGAGTATACCACAGATGATATCTGTAAGAGGTTAGATGAGAAACCGTGAGAGCTCAGGTCAGAACTTCCGTTTAGCAGAGAGATGAAGGCTCGACTTTTGGTGTGTCCCCTTTAGAGGATCTTTTGTTTCAACAGCATGATTAGCATTTTGCAATGTTTCATCATTTTTATGCTGAGGGTGGCGCTATATTTCAAGCAAGCGTAAAGTATTCTCCGGGGACTAGGCCATTGCTTCCGCATTATCAGAAGTCCCGGGATAATACCCCAGATATCAGTGAGCATAAAGACCTAGTATCTCAGAAAGAGGGACCTTTTAAACAAGATTTCGGGGGTTACCCATATATCCGAGAGATGTTTCCCCACGATATAAGGAAGTTTGAAATTTAGGTTTATATCTCGTCACAATCTACTAAATGTGCAAAAACCTACTGGCACATCATCAGTGAGACCGTTTATCACATTTTAAACTTTCCATTTCTTTAGCATGCTGTGATCGTCCACTGATGTACTATCATTTCCTCTTCTTTGACACAAAAACTCATTTTTTTCATTTTATCATGTTTTTGACTTTTTCAAATTTTCTAATGTTTTTGGATTTTCTGAAAATTTTTACTCCCCCTAAAATGCAAATACATTCAAAGGAAATTTGAAAACAAACTGTACAAGTAAAGCGACAACTGATATCGAATCACTTCAGATCGCCATCCACTTGGCATAAACAATCAGAACTCCCCCTCACAACAAACTATTTTCCCATTGATTTCAAAACACTTAAGTTTGTTTTAATCAGATGGTTTTTCCGGAAAATAATTTGTGTTGATTTTATAAAACCATTTGTAGGTTAGGGGTTTGATTCATCACATTGTTTTTCAACCACTTGTAGGAAAAAGCAAGTACAACTTAATGTCCTTGATTTACCACTTGTCAGTGAAAACCTTCTCAATCACTAGCAGGTTCACTTATCAACTCAAACCACTTGTATATCAAAATATAACAAAATAATGATATCACCTGTAGATTTACCAACCAAACCTTTCAAGAATGATGCTGATTCCTGCTCCACTCTTACCAACCTGGGAGCTCCGGCAAGTCCAGATTTTTACTTATGAAAAACAGACATCCAAGCTTCACCAAACTTGGATGTTTCTTCCTCACCTGCACTTGGAATGTAAGTTGCCTTCTTTGTTTCATAAAACTCTTTTACCCCTTGAACTTTTCCCTCAACCATTTTTCCAAAAACTTTTTAACATTTCCATTAAAAGTTTTCTCGACATCAAATTCTTTCTTCTCAGAATAGAACTGATTCGAGATATCAACTTTCCCAACTTTTGATTTAAAATTTTCAGCCCTCAATGGTGGAAAATGAACATCATCCATTGGAGGTACTGATGTTTCCAGATTTATCTCAATTTGTAGCTCCTCTGATTTTGTGGAATCAGATTCATCGCCAGATTTCTCATAAAACTTCTTAACAACCCACACTTGGTTGTCATGTTTAGCTCTCTTTTGATAAAAATGGGTCTTTGAACATTCACCAACTTCATATGTTGAATTTTCAAAAATTTTAAAATTTTCAGTTGGTGACTCATTTTTCTCAACAGTTTTTTCTTTGCGTTTCTTAGAGACTTCCTGTTTTGTCTTTGATGCTTGAGAACAGTTCCATGCAATGTGACCAGCTTCATTGCACTTGTAACAGGTTCTTGTCTCTTTTCTTTGATTAGCTCCATTCTTCACATTCTCTTGCTTCTTAGCAAGGAATTCTCTGATTGATTGCTTCCAGAATGGGCTTTTTGCTTCTTCTTCCGAGCTTGTCCCTGAAACAAATGTCATTTTTGTTTTAAAATCTCGGACATATTTTTCATTTTTATAATTTTCTGGTGGAATAAATCCTAAACCTTTCTTTTTGAAATTACCGTTATGGTTTGGTTTCTTTTGAAAACTAGAACCAAAACCGTAACCCTTTTTCTTGTTTAAACGTTGTTGAAACCTTGAAGTGTATTTTTTAGGTTTTTCAGTAAGATTTAAATCTTTTATTTCAGAAATATTAATTTCTGTCATTTTGAAAACCTTTTTGATCTT
The DNA here is from genome assembly GCA_030545235.1 of Helianthus tuberosus. NCBI lineage: Eukaryota > Viridiplantae > Streptophyta > Magnoliopsida > Asterales > Asteraceae > Helianthus > Helianthus tuberosus. The sequence continues at coordinate 17,299 of JARYGA010028375.1, read as the reverse complement.
TTCAATTTGAACACTTCTTATTGGAAATTCCTCATCAGAATATAATTTGTCTGAATCAATCAATGTATATGCCACTTTGATTGCTTCGTTATTCAAATTAGATTTTGATAACAGGAATTCTTTATTATACACCCGTTTAACCAACGACTTTGAACTGTTGCCCGATGAACTCGAACTTTTGACTGACGAACTTGAACACCCAGACTCGGACTTTGACTCATATTTTAACTCCGACTCCTCATCTGTATCCAATACCTGATCGACCACCTTTTTTATTAACTCGGACTCATGATCAGTGTCAGATGATATAAAAATGACGTCAATGTTTTCTGGTAATTCATCAGTTATATCGGACTTTAACTTTATATTGACTGCTTTTTCGACTTGCTCCTCATTCGGTTTTCTAGGCGAATACCCTTCCCAAATCGGAGGCGGACACTTGTTATAACTAACACTTTGTTTCTTACCAATATCCTTCTTCTTTGGTTTCTCATCATCTTTAAATGCTTCAAAACCTGCAACAGTTGGATAAATTCGATCAATAAGATAATCAGAACTAGAATAACTCTGTAATAAACGTCTGATTCTCTCATTCTCAATCTTTTCATTTTCCAACTCCCGCTGCAACTTTGCACATTCTTCGATGTAATGATTAATTGCCTTCTGCTTTGTCATCATCACAGAATTCATCATAGTCAATGCATCTTCTCTTTCAGAATTTGTCTTTTGAAGACCAGTCACTGTTCTGTTTAGCATATCATACGACTCTTTCACGTAGTTGAGATTGAACAATAATTGTTCTTTCATCTTTTCTCGCTCACTCAGTTTCTCATTTTTTTTCTGCACATTGCTTGCAAAATTCTAAACACTTTAAGCAAGGTTTGATGACTTCCACAATATTTTCAACTTCGATGACCTTCTCAACCTCAATCACTGGTTCAGTTTCAATCACCTTCTTAGCTTCAACTTCTTCCTTTTGAACAATCTCTTCTTTTTGATCTTTTGCTGCACGTCTCTCTTTCAGCTTCTCCAAGCGATCTGCAAAATAGAATTTAAAACATTCAGGAGATAGATGAGTTTTAGCAATATTAATATGTCTTTCTTCCTCATCATCACCACTATCATCAGTTTGTGATTGATCAAAAACTATCGCTTTTTCAGAACTATCATCTGAAGAACCAGAATCAGATGGTGTTTGATCAAAATGTACAGTCTTTTCAGAACTATCATCTAAAGAACCAGAATCAGATGATGTTTGATCAACAACAGTTTCTTCTTCTGAACTTTCATCGGATGAAAAGGATTCTTCTTCTTGATTCTTCACACGAACACCAATTTTTTTCATCCACTCTGTAAACAAATCCGGTTCTTGAACTATCTTTGCAATGAAAGCTTTAAAATTCCCATTCTCATCCGCAAACATATCCCAGCTGAACCCTTCAGGTAATTTTTCATCATCTTGGGTTATTAGACATGCTTTACTATCAGCTGAAATATATTTGTTCCAATTGAAACTTGTTGAGGATTTTTCATCATCTTGATTAATGATAGCAGAATAAGCTCTCTTGTTAACATCTTCAATCATTTTTCCATGAGCAGTTTGTGTTTCTTTTTGTTGATATGGTTGATGGGCAACTTGTTGATATATTGCTTTCCGATAGTAGTCATCTTTTCCAAATGGATTCTTTGCTCCACTAGCTTCCTGATTCTTGCATTCTCTTTTGAAATGACCTTTCTCCCTGCATCGAAAACAAGTAACTTTAGATTTATCAAAACCCAAAGTAGAAACATGTGCATCCAGAAAATCATTTCTCCCTGTGATCATTTTAAACTTTTCTGCTCTTCTCAAGACACTAGCTAAACACCATTTGATGTCCATGAGCTCCATTTCTTCAGCGTCTATCTGATCGTAATCCTCTTTTGTCAACATAGGATTTCCGATTTTCCCTGCAACCAAGCCTTCATAAGACATTAGCATGGAACCAAGTAATGCCATGTGATCTTTTTCAACTTCTTCAGAAAAACTTTGACCATCAGGAAGATTCAGAGCAATGTTGCATTGTATCACATAACCATTTCCACTTTTAGAACTTTGATGCTGAAAGCTTGATGTTGTATCTTTTGGATTAACACTTGGATATGAAGAAAATCCACTGCTGTTGTTAGAACCCTGATCAACATTTTCTGATGAATTTCCAGCATTAAAAGCAGTTTGAATCTTTGGACTTCTTTCAGCTTCTGGAACACTGCCTTTGTAGTACATTTTCACATCTTGTTGACCACTCGGATTAGTCATCCTCGCAATCTTCTGTTGTTCCAGATCTTGACCTTCAATCTTCTCAATGAACTGAGAAATCGTCAAACCATCATAAACTCTTGTGTTCTTCAAGATCATCAAAAATGTACCCCATTCCTTTTGAGGTAACGCATCAGCTAATTTGTCTACCCATTCTTCATGATCTTTGGTTATGCTTAACAACGACATAGAACGCACTAAGTGGCAATATCGTTCAATCAGTTTCTTTGTATCTTCCCCTGGCAGACTTGTGAATAGATCAAATTCTTTCTTAAGCAATGATTTTTTACTTTTTATCATCTTATCACTTCCTTCAAACTTGATTTTAAGAGCATCCCAAATTGATTTTGAAGTTTTATCATGCTGAACCAGTACAAAGATGTCTTCTTTAATAGCTTGCTGAAGTAGACTAATCATCATCTTTTCAGCTCTGTACATGTCTCGTTCTTTGTCATTGAATTCAGAGATTTCTTTCTCAACTTGCAGATCAGTACGTGGTAGAACATACTTTTTTCAAAATACACTCCCAATATCTCAAATGATTTGCTTGAACCCAGTTTTCAAATCGATCTTTCCAACCGTAATACTCTTCAATGCTCATGAGCTTCGGAGGCTTTTGCGTAGTTCCAGTCTCATTTTCCATGTTCATGTTTTGAGTAATGATTGTTGGACTAGTCGGGGATGTAGCAAATGCGTTGTAGAACTCTTCACTCATGATTCGATATCGAAGAATTTATCAAAAAAACTTTCAAACGAACTGGTTCACCTCGTAAAACACCTGTAATCACCTGGAGATACAAAAACAAATGATTAGTTTAAACGAACTGAATATGTGAACGTGTGTGTTTATGAAATCAATCTAAGACTCGTGTCGAAGACTTGCGTATTCGTTCCAATACTAAATGAGTGGATGAACACCACTTTACTCAAACAATCATGTAAATTCTGATAGTGGATTCTGAACCAACTGATTTCTAATTGGACCTCTTTAATTCTTAATTACATTGGCCGATGATATGGACAAAAAGAATCACATGTGCAGATCAATTTATCTTGGACCAAACAATCCTTAGATTCTCGTGATGGGCTGACAACTTCTTTTATCACTTCACATGCAAATCTTTAATTCAACTGATTTCTATTTGACCTTCTCTTTTAGTGGAATGACACTTTAGAATCACAAACTTCTTTGATTGGGCCGATATTATGTAGTGGGCTGTCAATTTTGATATAATTGGACCGCCCAAATATGATTCACGTGGCTGCTGAGATCCTTTCAAACGAGATTACAACTTTCACACGGAATAACAAATTTCACACGAAATTACACAGTAATTCCGCACGAGATTAAGGACCTTTCAAATGGAATTAAATATTTCAAACGGTATTAGCTTATTTCGTGCGGAATTAAGCTAACGACATGTATTTTCGAACACAAAATCCCAGATTCCTCTCAAACGGCTAGGAATTCGGATCTGAAACTTGGTAGGGTTGTAGATTAAGGACCTTTCAAATGGAATTAAATTTTTCAAACGGTATTAGCTTATTTCGTGCGGAATTAAGCTAAGGACATGTATTTTCGAACACAAAATCCCAGATTCCTCTCAAACGGCTAGGAATTCGGATCTGAAACTTGGTAGGGTTGTAGATTAGGTGTTTTCGCACAACATATCAAAAAATCATCCAATTTGGACCATAGAAACCCGTTCAATTTTGAAAAGAAAGTGTAGAAGTCAGAAATTGTGATGAAAACAGGTTGTTTTGGTATGAACTCCTCGTCCTGAGCTCTGATACCACTTGTAGGATCGAATCGTGACCCAAATGAGTCGTTCAGTGGAGTTTTGATCAGTTTCAGGTGCGGAAAACAAGAAACTGACTTAAAAACAGCTTGTACTTCACTTTAAACACACTTTTGATTGATATAACACTGTTTACATGCAAGAATCAAACCGGCAGCACCTCGGTATCACTATGTAATTCCATTTTCAATGACAAACATGAACCACCTATTTATAGTCTCATAATTCCGCACGAAACAAGAACATGACAATTCATACGAAATTACCTAAAGTAATTCCGTACGGAATTATATAAGGACCTATCATGCGAAATTATAAAATACATATTCATGAAATATTCCAATCCTATTTCGTATATGCCATGTAATGTTGTAATGATGATGTCATCTTTATAATGTCATCATTGAATATGATGGCATCATTCTTGTTCAAATCCGCAACGAATCCAAGACTCGATATAAGACGAAGTCGACAGATGAATGCACCAACAGAATACACGAGCTGCCACTTCTTCTGATCCGAGCCGGAGTTCCGAAGTCCAAAACACGAGCCTGGCCCACATGTACCGAACCACACCTTGAGCCAAACATAACCTGAATCACCGTCGTCTGAACTGAGCCGAGACCAAAACACCCGAAGATGAACCAAATTCTGACCCGAACATATATGCGGTCGACCCGAGTAGAACCCAAAACGAACCTGGATCAAACCCATCGTGAAACCCGTCAAAATTTCACAATCACTGCTGCCGTAACGGCGGTGGCACCGCCTATCCCTTCCCTCATCGACGAACCAGTGCCGGAACCGCCGTCCTCCCTCCTTCTCGCTCGTCTGCCGTCGTCCACTGTGCGTCACTACCGTCAGTGGTGGTTGGCTGTTCAGGAAAGAAAAAAGGGAGGAAGGATGTTGGGGGGGGGGGTTGTGCGGTACAGATGGAAGAAGGTTTGGTGGGTCTGGAGTGTGCGAGAGGGACAGAGTGGATGGGGGTTGGATGACGTGGTTGGAAGTGCCACTACAGGCAACCGGGAGTCAGTCGGAAAACGTCTCCGGCGACCGGAGGTAGAGAGCACAGGGAGTGTGTGCGGCTTGTGTGTAAGATTAGGGTTTTTTTTATGTTTTTAAAAAGTGGGTGGGGTTTATTAAGGTGTATAAATAGGGTGGGGTTTATTAAGGTGTATAAATAGGGTAGGGTTTTTAGGTTTAGGAAGTTGGATTGGGCTCGGCTCAAGTGCGTGGTCTCGTATATTTTCGGGTCCGTTTAACACACACACACACATATATATATATATATATATATATATATATATATATATATATATATATATATATATATAGAGGAAGGTTAACGTACATTACGGCTTAACGTACATCACGTACGACAGGTAATTACGCACCTTCATTTTAAAATCACGCACGTTATAACTCAAAAATCCAAAATCACGCATGTTGAAACACAATAATCACGCATATTGAAAACATTAATCACGCATGTTATATAACAAATCACGCACGTTGTTGTACGTGAAGTACATTAAGCCATAATGTACGATATACTTTTTCTATATATATATATATATATATATAGGGAGGAGTTCATGTGAGAACCACCCTTATTGCGAGAACCGCGAGAACCAATGTGAACACAACCTAAAATAGCTAAAAAAAACCTAAAAAAACCCTAACCCCCACCCCCCCCCCAAGCTAAATGCTAAAAACTAAAACCCCCAAAAAACCTAAACCCCCCCCCCCCAAGCTAAAATGCTAAAAACTAAACCCCCAAAAAACCTAAAAAAATCTAAAAAAAATCTAAAAAAAATTTTTTTTAATATTTTTTATGCTAAAATCGCTACTTTTAGTGGCCAAAAAAAAATTTTTAATTTTTTTTTTTTTTTAGCTTCGAAAAGTAGCGATTTTTATATAAAAAATATTAAAAAAAAAAATTTGTGTGATTTTTAGCTATTTTTAGGCATTTTTGGTTGTGTTCACATTGGTTCTCGCGGTTCTCGCAATAAGAGGTGGTTCTCGCATGATCTTCTCCCTATATATATATATATATATAGCGGTAATTAAATAAATAAACAGGTAAATCTCTCGTCCCGTTTTATTATTATTCCAATAATAATAATGACACTAATAATAATAGAATACGAAGATTACTAAAATACCCTTCTCTCGGCGATGAGAGTACGGGTTGTTTCAACGTTGAGGACAGAGCTCTTCTTCTCACACACACATATACACACAACACACACACACACACACACACACACACATATATATATATATATTAGGCCCATTGATGTGTGCAAAATGCAACATATAAATTACATCAAATGAGGCATAAAACTAACCCTTTTTTTAGTACTAATGTTGGAAAAAGTGTGTTTTTGTCTTCCTTTTGTATTTTCAGGAATAAATGAGCTCAAATGAACAAAAGAAGCAAAAAGACAGCTAAATCTAACAAAAATACAAGAAAAGGGATAAACGTGACATGCCCGACCCCCCGACAGCATCTTCCCAAGCAAAACAAGAAAACAGAAGGCTGAACACGCCCCGTGCTCAGTGAGCACGGGGGCGTGCCCAAGTGTCTGTAGAAAAGACAAAGCTGTAGAAGCTTCTATCACCCACCACGGGGGCGTGCCCAGCGGACACGGGGCCGTGGTCAACTCTAAGATTCGCAGAATCTGAGGAAATCTTGATAGTACAGATACGCTTCTGCACACGGGGTCGTGCCCAGCGGACACGGGGGCGTGGTCAACTAATGCAGACAAACTGCAATTAATGAAGTTGAGCACGGGGCCGTGTCGGTGCAGCACGGGGCCGTGTAAAACTCCCCAGTAACAGGGATCCGGAAAACAACTACTGTATCTCCGACCACGGGCCGTGCTCACCTGAGCACGGGGCCGTGGTGAACCTTCTGACCAACGTTCTTTTCTGTTTTTATTGCAGGACTTGGAACCCAGGCGCCACATTTGAACTTTCTACATAGTGTATGACCTCCAGTTCTAGTAGAGACATAAAAGAACCTCTAGAAGAACCCGAACGCTTTCTCAGAAAAAGACTTAAAGCTAAAAACCAAGAGAAAGTTTCGGGGGACCCACTTCCAATGGCGGATCAACGTACCCTCATGGATTACCTACGACCCACCGCCGGTAATCTTGGCGCCGCTATCAATGCACCGAATGTCGAAGCCAACAACTTCGAACTTCGGCCGCATTTGATACAGATGCTTCAAAACTCCGCAACCTTCCATGGGCTTGCGGACGAGGATCCCCATCTACATATCACTAATTTCTTAGAAATATGTGATACTTTTCGGATCAATGGAGCATCAAACGACGCCATCCGCCTTCGAATGTTTCCATTTTCACTAAAAGATCGGGCTAAGGCTTGGCTTAATACCCTCCCAGTTGGCTCGGTAAACACCTGGGATGAACTTGCCCAAAAGTTTCTATATAAATATTTCCCTCCTGCTAAAACAGCTAAATTAATGACTGAAATTAATACGTATTCACAAGAGTATGGGGAATCTTTATATGAAACTTGGGAAAGGTTCAAGGAGCTACTAAGAAAGTGTCCTCATCACGGTCTTGCAGTATGGCAACAAGTATTCACTTTCTACAATGGGTTGTTGCCACACACACGACAAACACTTGACTCTAGCTCCGGGGGACTTTTAGGTAATCGTCGCCCAAATGAAATTTATAATCAAATTGAGGAAATTGCTCAAACCAATTTTCAGTGGCACACTCCCCGAGGCAACAAATTCATTTCCTCGGGCGCCCATAAGGTTGATGAAAGCACTTACTTGCAAGCCCAAATCGAGGCCCTCTCTTCAAAAATCAAAAAGTTAGAAATGGCAAAAACGGTCTCGGTTATGGCTTGCGAGGGGTGTGGTGGACCACGTGAAAATTGGAGTTGTATGAAAGAAATGGATAATCAAACAGAATCCGTAAACTACATTGATAATAGACCTAGGCCGTCGGGTCCTCCAACGGGTACCTACAACCAAGGATGGCGTAACCACCCTAACCTTGGTTGGAGAGAACCCGGCAATAGTAGTAACCAACAAAATCTAAACCAACGAACAAACTTTCAACAACCAAGAAACGAGTCACAAAATTTCTCTCAACAACAAGGGGGACGAGAAAGGCTTGAAGATACCATATCTCGCCTCATCTCCGACACCGAAAAGAAAAACTCGGATCGATTTCAACAATTGGAATCGAATTTTAGAAATCAATAGGCTAGCATTCAAAACATTGAAAAACAATTAAGTCAACTAACTCAAAATTTCGCCGAGAGACCACAAGGCGCGTTACCAAGTAATACCGAAACCAACCCAAAAGCGCAAGTACACCTCATCACACTGAGAAACCGTACCGTGGGTCCCGAGGAAGCTCCATTACCTCCAACTGAAAAGAGCCGATCTAGCCAAACCACAACTCCACCCACACCCCAACAAGAGACGGCTTCTACACCAATTCAAGAGCCCACCAAGAATCCTCCGGTTCCATAACCCGGTCGGTTAATTCACCAAAAGACCAATGAGCAATTCACAAAGTTCGAAAATTTGCTAAAACAATTGCATGTTAATATTCCATTTAACGAAGTCCTAACTCAAATGCCTAAATATGCAAAATTTATGAGGGACTTCCTCACTCATAAAAGGAAAATTGAATCATTGCAATTAGTTAATTTAGGCGAAGAATGCTCCGCCTTGCTACTCAACAAACTCCCACAAAAGAAGATTGATCCTGGAAGCTTCACCATTTCTTGCTCGATTGGGGAATCCCCCATTCGTAATGCACTAGCTGATCTCGGGGCTAGCATCAACCTCATGCCCACATCAATGTTCAACCGATTCGGCTTAGGGAAAACAAGCCCTATGAAGATGAGCATACAACTCGCCGATAGGACCGTCAAATATCCACAAGGTGTCGCTGAAAATCTATTGGTCAAAGTCGGCGAATTTGTCTTTCCGGCCGACTTTGTCATACTAGATATGGAGGAAGATATCGAGGTACCACTCTTCTTAGGAAGGCCGTTCCTAGCCACGGCCCAAGCAGTGGTGGATATGAATGATGGAACATTGACACTAAGAATTGGGGACAAGGAATTGAAGTTTGGAGTTGGGAATAGAGTAGAAGACGACGACCCGGTCAATTACATGAAGGTCATAGACTCGAGTTTGGATGATGCTCTCCGACGGTGCAACATGGGATGCAAAACATCCCACTTGGGTAACATATGACCAGGCTTTGGGTCTAGCCAAGGACCCTTATAAACGTGTCGCACCACGGAGGTATTCCGCGGAACTATCCTTAGTTTAGTTTAGATTAATTTTTATGTTTTCTAGCTTAGTTTTAATTTTCAGGAATAAAACACACTTGGGATGATGAAGGATACCAAGGAAAACTTGCACCAGCACCCCATGCACAAAAACAGAGCATCCCGCAGATTTTTCTTCATTACAGCAAGTTCAGCACGGGGCCATGCCCATCCAACACGCCCCGTGCTCAACCATCTGCAGAAATTGCCCAATTCAGGTACCTGGACACGGGGCGTGCTCACTGAACACGCCCCCGTGTCCAACCTTCTGTTACTTTACTTCATTTTCTGTTACTGGCGATCTGAACACGGGGCCGTGCCCGGACACCACGGGGTCGTGTCCAGATGCCCAGTAACATAAAATTTTGTTTTTTCACACCTTTTTACACGTCCAATCAACCTAAAAACTTATTTTTGGGACACATTGAAGACAATGTGTAATTTAAGTGTGGGGGGGATGCTAAAACCTTGAATCTTGCAAATCCTAATTACAAGCCTTACACAAAACTCTATTGGAACCGCTAAACACCCCAAATTTTTTTCAAAAAAAAAATTTACTTGTCTAGGTTTAAGTTGGGAATTTCAAATTCTAAAAAGGTGATATTTTTACAAATTTACAACCGATAGCGTCGTGATAAAAAGAACCAACATAAGAAAATTATGAAACGGCATGACAAACCTAGTTAAAAATTTGATTATATATACTTGATCACATAAAAACCCATTCCCACAAAAAGTGAGTTTTGAGCCTTTATTGAGCATACAAATATATATCTTTAAACTAAATGCTCATTTTTCGTTTCTTGTGTGAATAGCCGCTTGGTTCTTACGACTCTAGAACTTGCCACGACGATACATTCCCGGTCCTTACCAACTTAAACCCGAGTAAGTAAATGATGGAGGCATTAGGACTAACTCTTTTTATTTCAACACCATTTTTTTTTCTTTTTTTTTCCCACCTACCCAAAACCCCCCTAGTTAACCCCTTTGAGCCTAAACCTTTTCATTTCTTAACCCAAAACAAACACCCTTTTACCCACCAAAACCCTTTTTCATTTTAAACCCTTTATTTTAGTAACAAAGCTCGGTTTTTGTGTGACTTTCTTATGTTGAAAAAAAAAACCATTGATAAAGAAGAAAAGAAAAATGAAGTTTGCAATAAACAAACAAAGCTCACAAAAAGAAAGCTTGTTTGAATAATGCTTCATTGGAATAAAAAGTCACAAAAACAATATGTTTTGCGAAAACCGACGCTTTTTACGCCTTTCGCCCTTTTTCTACTAACCACTAACCCAACCACCTACCTTTAACCCAAGCCTAACCCTTCACCCCAAAAGTCCTCTTGATATTTACAAAGGTATATAGTTAAAAAGGAGGAGGATTGATTGCTTGGCAAGCTTATGGTAGAAGTAAGTTCCATGCCGCTCTCGAGTGTTTCACAAAAATACATCTTCGGCCGAGTGTTGAGTGATCCCCCGTGAGGTATGTGAACTTGTATATAAATGGAATTTTAAAAAGGCATGTTATGCCCTAATAAGTAATTTGTCTTATGAAATGTTTTAAATAAATCAGGACGAATAGGATTGTAAATAAATAAAAATAAAACTTAATAAAGAATCTTGGAAATCCCGACACTCTATGAAAAGCCCAAAACCTTCTCTTCTACCCATTCCATTTGGGAGTGTAAAGCCACATTATAAAGAGTTTTGCTTGAGGACAAGCAAAGATTCAAGTGTGGGGGTATTTGATGTGTGCAAAATGCAACATATAAATTACATCAAATGAGGCATAAAACTAACCCTTTTTTAGTACTAGTATTGGAAAAAGTGTGTTTTTGTCTTCCTTTTATATTTTCAGGAATAAATGAGCTCAAATGAACAAAAGAAGCAAAAAGGCAGCTAAATCTAACAAAAATACAAGAAAAGGAATAAACGTGACATGCCCGACCCCCTGACAGCATCTTACCAAGTAAAACAAGAAAACAGAAGGCTGAACACGCCCCGTGCTCAGTGAGCACGGGGGCGTGCCTAAGTGTCTGCAGAAAAGACAAAGCTGTAGAAGCTTCTATCACCCACCACGGGGGCGTGCCTAGCGGACACGGGGCCGTGGTCAACTCTAAGATTCGCAGAATCTGAGGAAATCTTGATAGTACAGATACGCTTCTACACACGGGGTCGTGCCCAGCGGACACGGGGGCGTGGTCAACTAATGCAGACAAACTGCAATTAATGAAGAAAGAGAAGGAGGATGGACACAGGGCCGTGCCCAATGGACACGGGGCCGTGCCCGAGCTTCTGTTCAGGCTATAAATAGGGGTGCTTGACTCATTTGCAAACCATCCCTTGGCACACCACCTCTCTCACACTTCACCCACACTCCACCACCACCACAACACCATCATCCACCACCATCATCCATCATCAATCATAGAGTGTGTGAGTCGTCTCGGGATCCAAGATTGATCGTAAGAGTTCTTGACAATCAAAGGCCATGTTTGCCTAAGTCTCTTACATCACTTGGTGAAGACAAGTGTCTAGTGTAATACTTTTTATTTTTAATCTTTTCGCACTTTTTATTTGGTTATGTATTAATGACTTTAATAACTAGTTTCTTATGTTGAAGGTGATTCTTCCTTATCGTTTGTCCGTGGTGTCTTGGCATTATTTTACTGTCTATATAAAATAACAGATTTTCACCATTCATATCTCCACGGTCTATATGGTGGTATGTTGGCTACCTGGTCGGGGGTTAAGGGAACGGTTTGGTAAGAGTCTTTCCTTGTCCAGTGTATAGATCCTGCAAGGACCTGGGTCAAATTTAGTAGGACCTCCTTCGATACGCACCGGTATTGGATGGCGGGGGTCCAAACTCTTTGATCCCTTCATATGTAAGCTACTATTAAAACTTTAACCCGGCTACTTAGGACTGTATCCCTGCTGACTCAGACTACTTAGCGGAGGGTAACGTCACCTTCAAAAGAGGGGCCTACCACATTATGCATTAATAACTTAATTAATTATCTTTCAATAATCCGACCCTTTAGGATTGTATCCTTGCTGACTCAAACTACTGGGTTGAGGGTAACATCACCTTCAAAAGAGGGGCCTACTACAATAACTAAGATAATCTCTTAAAAAGTGCAAAAGTGTGGAAATAATCAAAGGTTACACTACACACGAGTCGGATCCAAGTGATTCATCTTGTCTATCTGTTTTTATTTTTATTTTATTTTTCAGCATTTTAGTTAGTTTTATTTTTCTAGTTTAAAAACCTTTTTCTAAACTTTTGATTTGATTATACGTTGAGGATAAACCGGTATTAAAAGCTCTTGTGTCCTTTATTGGTGCATACGCCTGTCGACTTCGTCTTGTATCGAGTCTTGTATGTAGAATGTTAGATCAGGGCACGTAGTTCGAGAAAACAAGTTATTTCGCTTGAACATGGTGATTTCGCTTGAAAGTGCACCATGTTATTCCAAGCGAAATCAGATTTAACTTGACATGTTATTTCGCTTGAAACACTTTCAAGCGAAATCAGAACCTTATATATAGAGGTTCAAGCGATATCATTTGTATTCTTTCCGGTTTGTGCAACGAAGTGCTGCCGAAGTGTCGTCTCGCTGTAAAACGTCTTTATATCAATAACACGACAGTTTAAAGTGTATATTGTGCTGAATTAACATCAGAATGTTTGTTTCCGCCTTTCGTTCTGAGTAAAACTCTTCTGATCGACTCGTTCGGGTCTGAAAACGATCCTACAAGTGGTATCAGAGCTCAGGAAGAAGAGTTCTTACCAATTTAGCCACAAATTCTGATTTCTACACCTTCTTTTACAAATTGAACTTGATTTTACGGTCAAAATGTCCTGATTTTCACACATCATGTGTGCATTTGTATTTTAATAAATCCTAGAAAGTTTCAGAACTAAAAACGGATTAAAACTTGATCAAATCTGTGATTCCGCTTGAAAAACAGCTTGAGAATATGACATCAGCAGTATTTCGCTTGAACTGACTTGTTGATTTCGCTTGAAATCACACTTTGGATCTTATTTCGCTTGGGATTTTGTTTTGATTCTGCTCGAAAGGCTATTTCGCTTGAAAATACTTGTTAGGTCCGCTTGAACCGGTATTTCGCTTGGGATTTCTGTTGATTTCGCTCGAAAATGTTGTTTTCGCTTCAAAGGTTATTCCGCTCGAAGTTGGTATTTCGCTTGAAGTTGTCTAGTTGTTGATTCCGCTTGAGTTTGTGATTTCGCTTGGAAACACTGTTTGAAAATTTTTTGAAAACCGAATCATGGACGAGGAATTTTTCAACGCATTTGCTACACCGGTTACCCCGATTACTCTTGCACAGAACACGATGTTGGAAAATGAAACGGGGACAATGCAAAAACCACCTAAACTCATGAACATCGAGGAGTATAAGGGTTGGGAAGGATGGTTTGAGAACTGGGTACAAGCAAATTATCTAGATGCTTGGGAATGTGTCGAGACGAAATACGTTAGACCAATGAATGATGACGAAGAAATTATTGCAATCAAAGATCTAAGTTGTGACAACTGGCACAAACCGGTAATTTCCGTACACATTAATTATTGCTTAATGACTGCAATTATGTGCTTAATTGTCAATAATATCTGATTTCGTACTAAACAAGTGAATTCATGCACGTTGTATACTACAAAATATTGCTTTATGCATAAACGAGAGCGTTGCGTCAAAAATACTAGTAAACTCACCGGTAAGACACACTGTGTCAACAGAACTACAGAAAGCAGTCAGACAATAAAATTGGAGCCTAGGTGTAGGTCCGACAACAAGAATGCGTTAAAACCCAAGAGTACATACAAGGGTTTAATACATATGCAATGCGAAAGCAAATTTAAGCACTAAAAAGCACCCGAAACGCACTTTAAGTGCAGAATTTATAAAATTCAGCAATAATTCAGCATTTAGACATATAAATATTATGCAGAAATGTCGTTTTATTATCCAGAATATTTCCCTAAGTGTTGGGAATCGATAGTGTTACAAAAAGATACTTATTAAACACTAAAAGGTGCAATTTAGCACTTTAACGAATCGGTATGTAACCGAACGACCGGACTTTACCCAGAACACAAAAATATCGTTAATAACATTACTTATCTTTTTCTGAGCCAGTTAGGGTCCCTGAATACCCTAACACCCGTCATAACACACTATGCACTACTAACCAAGTTGAGCACTTAACTAACTTACTTAACCTAACTAAGTTACCTAACTACTAGTTGGAATCGAACTAGTTCCCCCCCCCCCCCCTTTTACAACCGTCCCCATGAGGGGAGACATGCCTTGTCCTAATTTGATTATAATATTCATTAGTGCCTAATATCTTGAAGACACATGATCCTTTGGATAATACCCTAACTAATTGTCTATAAGATCTAGCCTAAACACATTTGATCTTTCACTTCACAACACTCAACAAGAACACTCCTCTCTCTCTCTCAAAGGCTACGGCCAAACACCCCTTGAACACACAACCATTGCCAAGCTTTGATCTTGCCATTTCAAGTTCATACAAGTGTTAAGGGTCGCATATTAGGAAGCTTGGTGCAAACGGAAGGCGAAGGACCTCTTTATCTTGCTTTTATCCACTCGATTTGCGTCTAGATTCTTCCCTAGCCTCGAGCTAGTGGTATGTTGCTTAAATCACCTTCTTGAACTATTTTAAAGTGGGTAATATGATTTGTAACGATTAAAACTCGTAAACATACAAGTTGAAGCTTAAAAGTCTACTAAAAGCACTAAAAATGGTGGTTAAAAGCACATATGTTGTGTAAATCTTGTAGTATTTGATTTATGTGATTATTTGGACCCGATCTATGTTGTGGTAGCTCGGATCATCATTTAACCCGGTTTAGTCATGATCTTGGATTATGACATAAAGCTTGTTTAAGTATAACAAGGGTTAGAAGATGAAACTCTACCACACTCGAATCATGAACTTGTGTAAAAGCGATTTAACTTGTGAAATAGTGTTCAAAACTAGTAGATCTACAAGCGGTACTTTCAAAGGACCAAGTGTCCAAGAAATCATATTTTCTAAAGCCGAGTCTTACATGAAAAAGAATGATTTTAGCAAACACACGAGTATGTAAACACTTGTGTAACACAAAGTTTCGACAAAATAACTATTTTTGTAAATGTTGGCCGGAAGTTGTAAAGATGTAACTTCTTTAAAAGCGAGACTTTCAAGAAACAAAGTTGATCTATACAAAGATCCACTAAAAATAATGGAAGGATACTACCTATTTTGGAAAAAACCACAAGTTCATGTATTTCTGCGATTATATCTATTTTAACTAGTTGCATATTGTTTATTGTTGAATGAGGAGATTGTTGACAATTTAAAAGAAAATAAACACATGTTTTGAAAACATGGGAAACCTCCATTTTTAGGGGAAACTCTGTCAAAATTTTTATAAATTTTGACACTTAGAAAAATATAAGTTTTTGAGAAACTTATTCCCTAAAAATGTGTTTAAAAGTATTACCAAGGTTTCCCTAATTTTTGGTGATAAGAAATGAGGATCTCTTCAAGAATAAAAATGGATATAAGTATGTATATTTTTGAGAGAAAAATATATATTATTTGATCACCAACTTATGTGCTAAGTGTATATAGTATGTGTTATACGTACTAGTGTATTAAGACTTAAAAATACACTAAATACTCGTGAGGAGTATAAACATAAAAATACACATACAAAATACAAGATACATAATTCGGGTGCGAAGTGCAAAACACAAAAGACTTATATTTATTTTAGAGGAAATAATATAAGTAAGATACGTAGTTAAAAATATGAAATATTTTTAACACAACAATACAAATACAAAAGAGAGTGACTGTACTTGTGCGATACAAGTCTAGTGACTAACATTAAGAAAACGCGTATAGGTTACGACGTTAATTAAGCAAATCCGGTGAAGTTTACGACGCACAGGAACGCAAAGTTGTGAGTTCATGCTCCCCCTTTTCTCTTAACTGTTTTCAGTTTTATAACTTCGGGGGTGAAATACATGTTACAAATACTTCAATATTTACAAAATGGTATGATGGATACAAGAATGATACGAGAAATCGTGTCACGAATAGGGTACCATAAGCACCATTAATCGTGTACATACTTAGACCGCAGAACAAAAGGTTAGATCTAATGGGTTCCGGGCAGCCCCACTGTTGGCCACTCTTTTACCAAGCAGTGTTTTTGTGTCTCAGTCGTGAATCGACTACAGAAAAATGCCTATGGTTTGGTGACTTCCTATGTCGTGTCACATGTTAATGGCTTTGCAACCCATTAACACTTGATACATACAGAAATATTTGATTTATACATGAGTACGTGGTGTACACAAAAGACTTGATTTATACAAAATACAAATTATGTTTTCATACAAAGTATACAAACGTGAAATACAAAAATTGCATGAATTCACACCAATATTATGTTGACGTTTTTCCAAAACTCACATGTATTTCAGGTAACTAGGATGGATGTGCGTGTGGTCTTACTCATGCTCGTGGATGTCGCTTGTTTATCTTTAAATAAAGTTGTGACTTTTAAGACAATATGTTATCTCGTGTTGTAAACACTTGACATATGTTTTCAGTAATGTAATATTTGAAGATATTTTTGAGCATGTAGTATGTTTACTCTTCCTATGCAATGAGAACCTTTCATGATCACACCTCGTGCTTCCGCCGCAGAAAGGGGTGTGACAGATTGGTATCAGAGCTGCGATTGTAGTGAACCAGGATTCCTTCTCGAGTCTAGTCTACAATCTCTAGGATCCTTTCACGAAAACAATTTTCAAAGAGTTTT
>JARYGA010028374.1:0-46454 GCA_030545235.1 Helianthus tuberosus | reverse complement strand
CAACTTGGAACCTCCTAGTCCTTATATTCTTGTTATATGCTCTGGATATCCTTTGTTGATATGCTGCCATCCTTAGCCTTGCTGCATCTTTCGTTTCGTCTACAGTGTCCAAATCTTGGCACAAAGCTTCAGGATTCTGCTCAGGATCCCGGAGGATAGATCTTGCCGTAGGTATCATCATTTCTTGTTAGTGCACTACGTCTATTGACTTCGTCTTGTATCATGTAATAGGATAGAATAGGTTTATCAGTGTCCGAGGTTTGAAAAACAGTTTTTAGTGGTTAAGGTTGTGATTCCGCTTGAAATGAACCAAGACCATTTCAAGCGAAATCAGAACTATCTGATTCCGCTTGAAACTGCTTTGGTCCATTTCGAGCGGAACCCCATCACTATAAATAGGGTACTTGTCATTTCATTTGGCACACGGTTCCTGAAATTGTAACGAGGTGCTGCCAAAATTTGTCCAGGTTGTAATTAGTATTATATTCAATCAAAGTGACAAATTATATAGTATCAAGCTGTTTTCAAAGCCGTTTCATTGATTCGGCCTTTGAATCGGATTACAAGCTCTTCTGAACGACTCGTTGGGGTCCAACAACGATCCTACAAGTGGTATCAGAGCTCAGGAAGAAGAGTTTAGCTTGATATCATCAATTTTCTGACTTCTACACCTTCTTTTTCAATCTGAACAAGTTTCTACGGTCAAAATGGTCTGAGTTTTTCACAGATTGTACAAAACTACATTTTAACAAACCCTTGAGAATTTAAGGATAAAATTCAGTCTAAAAAGTGGTAAAAATGGACTAAGAAGTGATTCCGCTTGAACGAGTATCTTCTGATTCCGCTCCAGTTTGCTATTCAACTTGAAATTTCCAAGTGATACATGTGATTCCGCTCCAAAATTGCGTCTGATTCCGCTCGAAATAGAGATTCTGCTTGACAAACCAGCTGATTCCGCTCCAAAATGCAAACCAACTGATTCCGCTCCAAAATGCAAACCAACTGATTCCGCTCCAAAATGCTATTCAAGTGATTCCACTTGAAAATATTTTCCTGATTTCGCTTGAAAATTGGTGTCCGTCCAAAGACCTGATTTCGCTTGAACTTCACAAAGTGATTTCGCTTCAAAAGTTCTGATTTCGCTTGAGATCAATATTCCACTTGAACATCTGATTTCGCTTGAAAGTGAAATTTGTGTGTCGGGATCATTTCACGTCAACCGAGTGTCAGTATATTTCAAGGTGTTTGATATTGTTTGAACTGATTGTGTTTGTTTATTTGTCCAGGTGATTAAAGATGTCGAGCAGCGGTGAAGAATTTTACAACACATTCTACAATGCCTTTACCTCAGAATCATCTGAAAGAAGATCTGAAACAAGAGAATATTCGAAAGAGATTTCAGAGAATTTGAAATAGGAGAATATGTATGGAAGCCAACAGAAACCACCGAAGCTAATGAAGATTGAAGACTGGTGGAAAAATCGGTTTGAGGGTTGGGTAAAAGCTTTTGCTCCTGAAAGTTGGTTAAAACTAAAATACGGATATACAGAACCGGTAAAAGAAGGAGGAGAGTTAGTAAACGAAAAAGAGTTCACAGAAATAGATATAAAAAATGTTGTAGCTAAATACAAAATGATTACATTGATAAAACAGTCAGTGAGAGAAGATATTATTTCGCTACTTGAACAAGAGAAAACATCGAAGAGTTTATGGGAAGCTTTAGAGAGAAAATGTATAGGTACCTCTGAGATTGTGAAAAACAAAAAGAAACTGTTACATAAAGAGTTTGATTTATTTGGTTGTATGAAAAATGAATCTGTTTGTAAAATGATCGAGAGATTTTAGCATCTAAAGATGGAGTTGGCCAGACACAAAATCACATACACTCAAGAGGAGCTGGTTGATAAATTGTTTGATTCATTGCCGAATAAGCAAGATTGGTAATACTTTGCCTTGATGTTGAAGAACACAATCAAATATGAAGATTTGACAGTGGATTTGCTGATCGAAAGACTGGAAAGCCATGAGTTGGAGATAAAGAAATCTAAAGTCAACAACACAGCTCATCAGCAAAATGTGGAGTTGTATTACAGAGGAGAACTTCCAAAGGCTGGATCTCCAAGAACAGCATTTTCTGCAGAAAGTTCAAATTCTGTGAATTATGAAACTCCTCACAGTGGTTTTCACAGTAGATCTTTTTCAACAACATCGAGCCAATCTACATCAAAGAATGTATTCCAATGAAACATTGCAGTAGATTTGAAGAATACTCAAAATTTCAATGGGGAGTCTGCAAAGCAACAGATGGTATTTTTAGCATCTGTGCTTGAATCGTATGAGAGCCTTGTGGCAGGCAAGATAGGCAACACCAATCTGACGAAGGAAGACTACGATCAAATCGATCCTGAGGAGATGGAATTGATCGATATACGATGTGTATGGCTAGTGCAGTAAGGAGGGCACAAAGTTTTATGGAAATTACCGGAAGGCAGTCTATTGGCGGACCTTCTACCAAGTTAGGCTTTGACAAGTCCAAAGTGACATGCTTTAAATGCAAACAGAAAGGTCACTTTAAACGTGAGTGCAGGAATGCTTATGCTGATGATACTGCTAATCCGTTCAAGGAAGATTATTACAAGAAAGCAATCTATCATCAGAACAAATCTGAACCTCCCAGATTGAAGCAGCTTGAAGAAAAATCAAGAGCTTTAGCAGTTATTCATGACGATGAAGGTTATGACTGGAGTCAAGTTCTACCTGAAGAAGATGCAGTTGGATATGCATTTGTGGCTAATGTTGATCATGATCTATGGTGGAGAAGAGATTATGCAAGATGGGAAATTGAAAAATTCAGAGAACCATTCAAAGAAGCCCAGAGAGCCAAAAGATGGAATGATGATTTGGAATGTTACATGGATCCACGGGGTAATCCAGTTGTTGACCCATCAAAGGTGGATTTTGAAGCTGCAACAAATTTGCTTCCAAGTCAGGCTACTTTCAACACAAGAAGGTTATCTGAAAAAGAATATTTGCCAAATTTGGTGAACAAAATCAAAGAAGTTTGTGAAGCAAGTCTACCAAAGGTGGTAGAAATGAAGAAGAGAAGAGAAGAAGAGTTGAAAAAGATGGTAGAGGAAGTGAAGATTACTACAAAGCTTGCTGCTGAAGAAGAGCAGAACAAAGAGGAAGATCAGAAAGCTGAGACAGAAGAACCGGTGCTGAAAGAGACTTAGGTAAATGAATCTTATGACTTGTCGAATGTTGAAATTGTTGATAAAAATGAAAACAAGTGCTGGAATTACATAGAAATGTGCAAAGCCTGTATTGAAAAAGATGAAACAATCAAAACAAAAGATATTGAAACAAGCAAACTTGAAAATATTTTCAAAACAAAATGTAAAGAAATGATTGAAAAAGAAGAAATTTTGAAACTAAAAGTTGAAAAACTGACACAAAAGTGTCAAGATCTTGAAAAAGGAAATGATGTGTATAAAAAATGTGTATAGCAAAATGTGTTGGTTGTGTTGAAAAAGAAAATAAGTTTCAAGATTTTCAAAAAGAGTATGATGTTTTAAAGTGGTCGAATCAGAGAGTACAAGAGGCTTATGATACTTTGAAGAGCCAAGTTAAATGTTTTGATCAAAGATTGTCTGAAACTTTGGTAACTAAAGAAATGTATGAGAGAAAGTTTAAAGAAAAGAAACTTGAATTAAACAAATGTGTTGATGAAATTGCTAATCTTAAACAAGTTCTGGCTGAAAAACAAAAGGTTGTTACCAAACTTCAAAGTTATCATAACTCTTCGTACATTCTCGAACGCATTTTCAACATCACACCAGATGACAAAGATACTGACAAGAACAAAAAAGGTATTGGTTCAGAATTTCATCAGGTACCACCACCATTGAGAAACAATTATACTTTTTATGATGAGGAAAAGGTGGCAAAAGGTCTGAACATAGTTGACCAATTACCTGAAAGTATCGATGTGACTTACACCAAATTTGATGAAGCTGATGATTCAGAGGTGGTAAGTAAGGTTGTTGATTGCATTTTGAAAGATGAGTCTACAAAAGGTAAGTCTGAATCACAGGATGAAGATGAAGGTAATTTTCATGATGAGTATCTGAAAAACATAAAATCTGAGAAAGTTGTGAATGATGATTCAAAAGGATTGGTTTACCCCATGATTGGATCGGACAAACTATTCTTAGATATTATATTCCCGATTCAGAATGTGATTTCAGAGAAAATTGATAAAGTTTTTAAGATGGTTGAGATTGAAAAGTCAGAAATTTCAAAATTTGCTGGGAAAAACAAGAAAACTTTTTATAACAAACCTGGTTTTAAGAAGAAAAACATGAAGGCTGGGTTGGGTTATAAAAAGAAACAAAATTGGAAGAAAAATGAAGTGCCAAATTCTCAGGCAAAAATGAGTTTTGTTCAAGGAAAAAGTTTTGAAGAAGAAGAAAAATTCAAATTTAGACAACAGTCTAATGAAGAGTTTCGTGTTCAAAAGCAAAAGCAACAACCACAGTTTAAAGATGTTTCAAAAAGAACATGTTTTAAGTGTGATCAATTAGGACATCTTGCACGAAAGTGTCCGAATCTGAAACCTATGGATGTTGACAAAAAGAAGCCTGAAAATATTGAGAAACAAAAATCTGAGGGTGTGAAACAAAGGTCAGCCAGATTTGATTCAAAACAAACTTGGAGGTACAACACAAACAAGTTTGCTTCGAATCAAATTTGGAAACCAAAACAGACTAGGTCTGATTCAAGACAAACACAGATTTTTCACACACCCAGATTTAGAACAACGCAAAGTTGGTAAAAATCTGTTGATATGACAAAACCCAAAGAGTTTTGGAAACCAAAAGTTGTTGATCAAAAACAAAATGTTCAAAAAGATTCACATTTTTACAAAAGAGGTACTCCGAAAGGTCAAAAATGGAGTGTTAAGAAACAAGTAATTTTGCTAAAAGATGAAAAAGTTGAGGTCAAAGTTGAAAAAGTTTTTGATGAGAAAGATTTTCCGAAGCTACATGATGAATATTGTGTTGAAATGCCTAAGGTCCAACAGACCTGGGCTAAATTGTTCAAGTAATCAAGTAGTTTGAATGTGCAGGTGCTCAACAAATCTAAAGATTGTGAGATTGGAAGTTGGAGCAGCCTGGCACAACAGGAGGAGAAGGCTGCTGAACCCTGGTTTGGTTGAACAGGGAGTTTAACATTTTCTGTACATAAATAAACAATATTTTCAAAAACTCTAAAAATTTGAAAAACTTAAAAACCAAAATATGTTTGTTTTTAATTTTTGTCAAAAATAGAAAATTACAAAAATATGGGTTGCTTGAATACGCCGAAACCCTCACGGCTGAACAAACATGATTACTTTCACAAGATTGAAAAATGGTTTTCAAACTGTCGAAAATCAATGGGTTGTAAATCATGGGGGTACTTTATATTAGTTTTTCTGCAAAACAGAGCACAGTGAGTAGAAAATGGATGGTGAGACAAAGCTATTAGCATCGTGTTGTCAAATTTTCTTTAAATGGTTTTGCATTTTAGGGGGAGAAAAATTGTCAGAAAATACAAAAACATTTGAAAATTTGAAAAAGTCAAAAACATGATAAAATTCGAAAATTGAGTTTTTGTGTATAAAGAGGAAATGATAGTACATCAGTAGACAGTTACAGTATGCTAAAGATTTGTAATGATTAAATAGCGTTAAACAGTCTCACTGATGATATGCCGATAGGTTTTTATACATTTAGTAAACTTTTTCGGGATATAACATAAATTCAAACTTGCTTATTTCGTGGGGAACACTACTTGGATATATAGGTAACCCCTGAAATCTTGTTTGAAAGGTCCCTCTTTCTGAGATACTAGGTCTTTATACTTAGTGATATCTGGGGTATTATCCCGGGACTTCTGATTTTGCGGAAGCAATGGCCTAGTCCTCGGAGAATACTTTCTGCTTGCTTGAAATATAGCGCTGCCCTCAGCAAAAATGATGAAACAATAAAATTGATAATCATTGCTGTTGTAAA
Source organism: Helianthus tuberosus (assembly GCA_030545235.1). NCBI lineage: Eukaryota > Viridiplantae > Streptophyta > Magnoliopsida > Asterales > Asteraceae > Helianthus > Helianthus tuberosus. The sequence continues at coordinate 40,398 of JARYGA010028374.1, read as the reverse complement.
AAAGATCCTCTAAAGGGGACACACCTAAAGACAAACCTGAGTTCTCTGCTGAACGGAAGTTCTGACCTGAGCTCATATGGTTTCATAATTTATTCCCCTTACAGATATCATCTAGGTATATTCACCTGTAAGACTGAATATTGGGATCTGGATACGGGAGTATATTCAAGAGGTGGGACACATGAATGAGTTTAAGTTCTTAAAACACCTAATTCGTATCCTGAATCAGTTGAAATTTGTGTGAAAATTTAAGTGGATCAGTATATCGACAATCTAAGTGAATTGTTTAATTTTTAATGTGTAAATAAGCTCAACGGTACTTATGACTTGTCAAAAACTGATATGATCCTCTGACGCATACTCAAACAAAAATATTGTCTGTAAATATGTGTGTACATATTTTTTTACTGCTTTATATTTTCAGAAAAATACAAAAAGATTTTTGATTCTGCTTTATTTTCGACAACTGATGTCTGAGTGCTGAGTTTCAAAATCTAAGTAAGTTGATTGTGTTTATGAAAATAAAACAAGTTCATTAATTTGAAACTTGAATTAAAAATCAAAAATTTCAAAAACAGTTTGTGATATCTCCAAGGTCATTAGTTTGGACTTGGATGATTAGCTGTGAGGGAGTTGGATTCTTTAATACTGCTAAATCATTTAGTTTGTTGATAGGGGGAGTGGATTAGAGAATTTGTTGATGATATGAAAACATTGTATTTATAGATGTTTGAGTGATTGCAGATAGTCCAGACTACGATCCCGAGAGCAGAGTCTAAGGGGGAGTCTGAAGACAAGCTTGAAGCAAGGAGGAGCTTGTAGATGGAAAGCTAGGTGACGATCCCAAAGCACGGAATCTTGACGAAAGGGGGAGCCTGAAGCTGATGGAAGAAGAGAAGGATTGATGGATGCTTATAATGTTATAATTTGGATGAGAAAGCAGAATGATCAAGACTGAAGATGTGTCATACTGAAGACTAGACACTGAAGACTTCATCAATATCCGAGGGGGAGTCTGTTAGTGCACTACATCTATTGACTTCGTCTTGTATCATGTAATAGGATAGAATAGGTTTATCAGTGTCCGAGGTTCGAAAAACAGTTTTTAGTGGTTAAGGTTGTGATTCCGCTTGAAATGAACCAAGACCATTTCAAGCGAAATCAGAACTATCTGATACCGCTTGAAACTGCTTTGGTCCATTTCGAGCGGAACCCCATCACTATAAATAGGGTACTTGTCATTTCATTTGGCACACGGTTCCTGAAATTGTAACGAGGTGCTGCCAAAATTTGTCCAGGTTGTAATCAGTATTATATTCAATCAAAATGACAAATTATACAGTATCAAGCTGTTTTCAAACCCGTTTCATTGATTCCGCCTTTGAATTGGATTACAAGCTCTTCTGAACGACTCGTTTGGGTCCAACAACGATCCTACATTTCTGTTGGGATCACTGCTTCTGCTCCAAATACTAGGGGAAATGGGGTTTGGCCCGTTGCATTTTTTACCATTGTTCTATCAGCCCACAAAACAAATGGTAGTTCTTCTGCCCATTTTCCTTTCTTGACTCCTAGTCTCTTCTTCTAGTTATTAACAATTATCTTGTTTGAGGATTCAGCTTGTCCATTTGCTTGAGGATGTACCGGGGTAGATGTGATCATTTTGATTCCCCAACTTTTGCAAAAGTCAGTAGTCCTCTTGCTTATAAACTAGGATCCATTGTCACAAATGATTTCAGCTGGTACTCCAAACCTGGTTAGGACATTCCTCTTTATGAAGGACACTACTTCTTGGTCTCTGACTTGAACAAATGCTTCAGCTTCAACCCACTTAGAGAAGTAATCAGTCATTGCCAGCATAAAGACTTTTCCTCCTGGAGCTTTTGGTAATTTCCCTACTATGTCCATCCCCCATTTCATGAATGGCCAAGGGGAAGCTATAGGATATAGTGGTTCAGCTGGTTAATGTAGTATGTTACTGTGCCTTTGACATGCATCACATCTTCGAGCATATTCTGTAGCATCTTTCCTCATCGTCGGCCAATAGTATCCTGTTCTCAATACTTTTGAGAATAACGACCTGCCCCCAGTATGGTTACCACAATCCCCTTCATGTATATCCTGAAGCACTTCTTTAGTTTCGGGATCTTCCAAGCACCTTAAATATGGTCCTGCAAGAGATTTCTTATACAAAACATTATTTATAATGGTGAATCGTGATACCTTCATCCTAAATGCCTTAGGATTTTCGTCTCTGGGGATGTGTCCTTCCTTGAGATATCTTATGATTGGAGCCGTCCAGGATTTAGGATCCTCCTCAGGATACTCAGCTCCAGGATCCTGAATACTTACAACTTCTTTATCCTGAGGATTCGTTGCAGGATACAAGATATGCAATATTGGTATTTGGGTCCCTTCTGGTATCCTGACCGATGATCCCGGATTTGCTAAGGCACTGCTTCAGCATTATCTTCCCTTGGTACCTGTTCAAGTGTAAAAACATCGAAATATCCTGCTAATTTTTTGAGAATATCGAGGTATTCGATTAACTTCTCACCTTTAACTGCATAGGATCCATTAAAATGATTAGTGATTAACAAGGAGTCAACATATACTTGCAAATTCTTGATATTCATATTTTTAGCCAGTTCTAATCCTGCAATTAGAGCCTCATACTCTGCTTCGTTATTAGTAGCAGGGAATTCACACCTAATAGCCTGGGGTAATATGTCCCCCTGTGGCGATTTTAGTAGTATCCCCAATCCTACTCCTCTAACATTGGATGCTCCATCAGTGTACAATGTCCAGGATCCTGAGGATTCTCCTAATTGTTGGACTTCTAGGTCTACCTCATCCTGAATGTCACTACTGAAATCAGCCACAAAGTCAGCTAGAGCCTGCGATTTTATGGCATTTCTAGGTTCATACACTAAGTCATAAGCACTTAACTTCACTGACCACTTGACCATTCTACCTGACATCTCGGGTTTCCTAAGCACATTTTTGACAGGATAATTGGTTTTAACATGAATTCTATGTGTCTCAAAGTAATGTCTAAGCTTCGTTGATGCCATAACTAGTGCTAGTATCAACTTTTCTAAATGAGAATATCTAGTTTCAGCATCTAACAAACTTTTACTAACATAATAGACAGGATATTGCTGACCTTCATGATCCTTTATAAGGACGGCACTTACAACATTCCCCGATACCGCGAGGTATAGGGACAGTGGTTCACCATTCTCAGGCTTCATCAATAGAGGTGCAGTTGAAAGATACTGCTTAAAATCCTGCATGGCTGCTTCATGCTTCTCTCCCCATTCGAACTTCTTGTTTTTCTTCAGGATATCATAAAATTCCTTGCATTTCTCGGAGGATCTTGAGATAAATCTGTTCAATGCTGCAACTCGCCCTGTTAACCGTTGAACATCCTTCATATTTGAAGGTGATTTGATATCCAAGATGGCTTTAATCTGCTCCGGGCTTGCCTCTATTCCTCTTTTGGTCACCATATATCCTAGAAACTTTCCTGCCCCCACTCCGAAATGGCACTTAGCAGGATTTAGTTTCATGTTGTACTGATCCAGGATATCAAATGCTCCCTTAATATCCTGGAGGTAATCCTCAGCCTTTTTAGATTTTACCACCATATCGTCAATGTAAACCTCCATGGTGTCCCCCAGCTTGTCTTTGAACATCATGTTTACCAATCTCTGGTATGTTGCACCTGCATTTTTCAAACCGAAAGGCATAGCAGTATTACAATAAATACCTGTTGGTGTCATGAAGGCAGTATCCTCCTAGTCCGAAGGCTCCATTTGAATCTGCTGAAATCCTGAGGATGCATCGATGAAGGTTAACATCTCATGCCCGGCAGTAGCATCCACCATTGCATCAATATGAGGAAGAGGGAATGGGTCTTTGGGATAAGCCTTATTCAAGTCTGTGTAATCTACACAGACTCTCCATTTCCCATTTTTCTTCTGTACCACGACTACATTTGCCAGCCATCTTGGAAACTTGACTTCTCTGATCATTTTGGACTTCAACAATCTTTCAACTTCCTCTTGGATAATTGTATTTCGTTCAGGAGCAAACTTCCTTCTCTTTTGCTGAACAGGCTTGAACGACCTGTCAATTCCAAGCTTGTGAGTGATAATGTCTTAGGATATACCTGTCATATCCTCATGCTTCCATGCAAATGTTGACATCATGCACTTCAAAAAGTTAGTTAACTGTTCTTCAATATCCTGAGGGATATTGGTTCCTACGAGCACTGAGACATCAGGATTATCCTGATCCAGGATAACTTTCTTCATATCCTGCTCTGAAGCCTCCACGATATCCTGGGCCCGCATCTTTAATTGCTATGCTGTATTAGGCTTGGTTGAGGATTTCATTGAGGATGAGTAACATTCTTTCGCCTCCTGCTAATCACTATCAACCTTGACAACCCCCCAAGGGGTAGGGATCTTGATGCATTGATGATAAGTTGATGCCCAGTATGATGTTATAGTAGGATAGGGAGTCCATTACACAGAAACGTTGTATTGAGTTGACCCCTTCAACATATACTGGTAGCTTTATCTCTCCTACTGTGTTTCTAGCCTCTCCATTGAACCCAACAAGCACGGTGGATTTCGAAGTGATATCCATTGGAGATACATTCATTCTTTTCAAAGTCTCTAGTTGGATTATGTTGACGGAGCTGCCATTATCTACCAATATCCTGCGTACAAAATGGTTTGCCACATATAATGTTATTACCAGAGCATCATGGTGAGGATCCTGGACAGTATCCCTCTCATCACTGTCAAATGTGATCACTTTATCAGTTGTGAGGGTAGTCATCCTGGCTGGTTTATCTCCCCTTTCGGCCTTAGCTTCCTTTGCATGTCTCTTGGCCGCAGAATACGAAGTCCCACAAATGTCGGATCCTCCTGAAATAAAGTTGATTATCTTGGCATCCGCAGGAGGTAATGCCGCTCTTTCAGGATCCTTCTCAGTATCCTGACCCTTATTCTTCTTTCTTCATAAGAGATCCTTCAGATATCCTTTGCTTAGAAGATAGCTTATTTCTTTTCTTAGAGCAATGCAATCCTCAGTTACATGTCCGAAATCTTCGTGGAAGGCACACCATTTGGACTTATCCTTCCAATCAGCTTTTTGTTGATTCTTTCGAGGCCACCTAGCTTTGTCTCCTAAACCCTGCATAGCATACATTAATTCAGGTATGTTAACAGAAAAGCAATATTCAGATAATTCGGGATATTCTTCATGATCATCGTCTTCAACAGCATTCACTTTCTTGTTGTCATTTCTGCCATACGGCTTAGAGCGATATGGTTTAAATGAGGATTCTGACTTCCTATTAGTTGACTCATAAGTGGTGGACGAGTTCATCCTTTCTTGCATCTTTTTGTCATCCTCCAGTCGAATATATCTTAGGGCCCTGTTTCGAGCTTCATCTAAGTTCCTGCATGGGTTCATTACAAGATCCTGGTAAAATTGAGAATCTTTTTGCAGCCCCATCTTGAACGCCTGCACAGCTGTTGCAACATCAAGATGTGGAATGTCTAAGGATTCTCGGCTAAACTTGTTCACATAATCTCTTAAGGATTCCTGAGGCCCTTGAGTTATCCTGTAGAGATCACTTGTTAGTTTTTCAAAACTCCGACTACAAGAAAATTGACTATTAAATAAATTCACTAGGTGAGCAAATGATGTAATCGAATAAGGAGGAACATTCAAGAGCCATTTCAAGGCCGATCCTGTTAAGGTAGAACCAAAACCCTTGCACATGCATGCTTCCTTGAGCTCCAGATGGATAGGGTTAATCTCCATCCTTTCCCTATACTGGGCAATATGCTCTTCAGGATCCGTAGTCCCATCATAGAGCTTCATGTTGGGGGTTTGAAATCTCTTTGGGATCTCAGCATCACAGATAGGATATGCAAAGCGAGATATCCTGTGGCTGTCTTGGGACACCTCCGGAATTGGCTGGACCACTCCAGGTACACTGGATATCATGTCCTTAAATTTCTGAAGCTCCCTAGTAAATGTTATCGTCATACCTGCATCCTGCAAAGATCCATTATTGTTAGTAGCAAGAATATTATTGTTTGATACGTTACCAGTCTGAGGATTCTGGCCATATCCTGAAGCATATCCTGCGCTCCTCACAGTTGACATCCTGACCGTGGAGGGTATTTCAGGAGTATGATTCTGAGGATGGCTAGGCACAATATTTCCCCTGTTATCCTCAGTATATACGGCCGAGCTGAAGTTCAAGGCTCTGGGCAGTAAAGGAGTGACATTATCCTCAGCGGGTCTGCTTGAGCTAGATTTCAAGAGTTGTATTTCTCTCATCAGCATTTGGTTTGTTTCCTGTTGCTGCCTCATCTGTTCCTGTACACTTCCAAATAAGGTTAGAATTTCATCATTAGAAGCTAAAACGGGAGCAGATCCCTGAATACTCCGAGTAGGGATAATATCCTGAGGTTGCGAAGAAGCTTGCATCCTTGGGGGAGGTGGTGGAAGCACCAAACCAGTAGTAGCAGAAGTCGTAGCAGACACGGTGGAGGAGCTCATGTTTGATCTTGAGGCCATTGTAAACAATGTGGCAAAAAATTTTGAAAATAGAAAACCAAGTAACGATTTCACAAAGATTTTTAGTAAAGATAGCACCACTTGCCCCACGGTGGGCGCCAAATTGTTTTGGTCAAAAATTACCGAAGCAATTAAGTGATCAAATTAGTTATGTGAGGTAGTGTGCTAAGAAAATGTGTTAAAAATATGCTGGTTAAGTTGTTTGGAAAAACAGTTTTCAGGATATGGCTCAGGATATTGAGCTGTATCTACGATCAAACTATGAGCAAAAAGTAAAGGGTGACACGAGATGTACGAGGAAAGCCCTTGATCAATCTAGATCGCCGACACAAAACCTCAGGAGCTGACAATCAGAGCTGCCTTGTTCTTCTTATTGCTTTAAACGTCAAGATACAGTGCAGGATATTGATCAGATCGCTAAGTGTTACAATGCTTTTTGTGAAAGTGAAAGTTGCGAGAGAATAAGTGTGAGAGAGTAGTGAGTGTAGTTGTGATGTCCTATTCGATCTGATTTATCCACCTATTTATAGCTAGTAAATGAAAACAAAATCTCCTATAAGTATGGGATGCCTTCGAATATTCCTTAGTAGCCGTTGGAGACCAGGTAAAGCGGGTTCAACGTCTTCCTTTGAACGACTTAGACCGAGTCTTCCGGGGAAAGGGTCCTCATGAACGTTACCAGCTTGGACTCGTACTCCTGCACATAATCCGTTAGTAATCCTCAGGATACCATTCAGGATGTTACCAATATCCTGAATCAGCATCCCGGATATGAACGTATATCAGATAAGCAAGATATAATTTAAGATATTATCCAGGATATGAGCTCAGAATTTCACCCATAACAATATGTATTATATATAAAAATAATAAATAAAAATGTATAATTTTTATTCGAATTTCGAATCGAATCGAATTTGAAATTATAAATTCGTATTCGATTCGTTTTTGATTTACTTGACTCGAATTGAATCGAATTCGAATTCAAATTCTTATAATTGAAACTAATTCTTGATAATCGAATCGAATTTAAACGAATTTCGAATTCCAAACGAATTCTGCACACCCCTAGTTAGGTTAACGTACAAATGCCCTTATCGTACATTACGTACGCTACAACCACAACCGCCCGATCTCATGCGAATTCACACTTTGCCGTGCGATTTCATCAACCACACCCACATCCATGCGAGATGCAATCATCCATGCGATTTCAAGCACACACATACAACATGCTATTTTGCAACTACGTGTACGCGCTTTTCTTACAATATGCGAATTCGATGTCGCGTACAGTTCGTACGTTAAGGGCATTCGTATTTTACACTTTACATATATATATATATAGTTAAACTAACAAAACCTCATCTCCGCCATCCATTTAATCTATGGTGTAGATTAAATCAAATACAAATTGTAACTTTTTTAGAGAAGTGTAAAGACAACAGAAATTGTTTTTCAGAATTTATTACAGTCCGACACAAAAAGTGTGTATGTTTGTAAGTGTTACACAAAAAAACTTACTAAAAATGTAACATATTGTTACATGCACTGCAAAACTAAAAACCTTTGTAAATTTTTAAAGTACTGAAAATTGTAACACTTGAAGTTTAAAAATTTTGAAAAGCTGCTATCAAAACCCATAAAATATTTAACAGGTGAAATTCAAAAAAATGTAACGCTGAAAAAATTATAACATATTCACACATTCTCTCTTTTAACAAAAAAAAATGCACACATATTCAGAAAAAGTTGACTAACACGTGGCAGCTTGATATCAATACATTACACACACACACACACATATATATATATATAAATATATATAAATGTCCTAATGTAGCAGCCCGATCTGTTTTATACGCCCGGTTTATAGTATTAATGCAAACTAAACCATTCGCTACAATATAAAACTTTTGAATCAGACCGACCAAAAATTAGAAAAAAAACATCTGTGAAATCTAAATGATGTCCGACCTGGATGATTTCACAGTTTTAAATCAAACCATGAACACCCTTACGTGTTACCCACGAGCAAACAATTAATTAGCAAACATGTAATTAACGAATGTTAGGGGCCATATCCACAACATGACAACTAACTCTAGCTTATATTCCTTAAGAACAAAGATTATATCGATTTTGAGAGAGAGAGAATGTAGTATTCTTATCCATTGATATATAAATCAAATACAATTGTCATTATAAATAGGGTTTTTATGATAATACGAGTTAAATGGCCGGATAGTCCCTGTGGTTTGGCCTTTTTTCTCCTTTAGTCCCTAACTTTCTAAAATTACCTCTATAGTCCTCAACTTTTTCAATTTTGTTCCCGGACAGTCCCTGAAGTGGATGTAAGTTAGTTTGTCCAGTTAAATGTGTGTAAAATGACTAAACTACCCTTACTAATTAAATATAATAAATTAAAACATTAAAATAAATAAATATTATTTTTATAGGTCCACCTTCGTTACCCCAACCCACCCTCAATTACCCCCACTTTCATCAACCCAACTTCATCTTCTCCTTTCATTACGTATATCTAGAGAGAGAACACAGAAACTTTAAACATCCCAAATCCCACAAACAAATTTTAAACATTATAGAAACAGAGTTTAAACATACCACAAATATTGATAAGGGCTTCAAGTTCAAGGAGATTAGGCTGATTGATAAAGATATCACGAGACAGAACACAAAGCTGTTTGATTTCAGCCTCTGACAGCTGAACCAACTTTTCAGGTTTGTTCGATCGAACTTCGATTAACCGTTCAATTATCCGGTCGAGGATGCTGGGTCCATCTCAAGCATCGATTTTTATTTGAAATTTGGTTGAAAAGGAGTGTCAATCGAAATGGGTCAGCGGGAAAGTGAATGATAACGAGGAAGGCGAAGACGACAATTGTGTCATCACCGCCACCACCGCCGCGGTGTTGATTTGGTTATTCCGATTTGGTTACAGGTGAAGGATTGAAGGCTTGTTTCAATTTGTTTGAGATCTGTTGAACATGATTAATGGTGGTGGTGAAGACGATTTGCTGGTGATGATGGCGGCAGTGCTGGTTCTGGCAGTGATGGTGGTGGAGCCGGCTGTGGAGGTGATGGTGGTTGTGGTGATGGTTTTTCAAGGGAGAGAGAGTATTATATATAATACTTAATTAATTTATTTTGTTTTACTTAAGGGTATTATAGTCATTTTACACCAACTTAACTAATAAAACAAACCTCCATCCACGCCAGGGACTATCCGGGAACGGAAATTGAAAAGTTGGGGACTATAGAGGTAATTTTAGAAAGTTAGGGACTAAATGTGAAAAAAAGTCAAAACACAGGGACTATCTGGGCATTTAACTCTATACACAAGAAATAAAGAGATGAAGGTTAGATCAGTGGTGCAGGTTAGAAGGGGAGAGGGGGGACCCCCGAACTTTTCGCTCAGTAGTCTTATATATGTAGCTTTCGTATAGAAATTTTTAGGCATATACGTTTTCGACCCCTCCTCCCCCTCCCCCACTGGTTCTATAGAAATTTTTGGATATATACATTTTCGACATTCCCTCCGGAAATCTCAAGCTTCGCCACTGGTGTCGAATACCCAAATCCCTGGCTGTCGTTCAATGGGGTCTTCGCTGACGTCCAGATATCCCGGTCCTTGTTGCTACAAAAGAATAAACCGTTAGCCTCGTCACGGAGGGCCCCGGGAGGGGGATCCGTGACCAAGATCCGGCGTGAGAGTAAGTAAACTTGCCGGAGAGTGAGAGGAGCCTATTCCGATGAGTGTGATCACCGGAATGTTTCCTCTAAGGTGTGAATCCAATAAATGTATGTGTGTGTTTAATATATAAGAATATTGGTTGGAATAAATGAGGGAGAAATAAATGAGAGAGCCTTTAATGTGATACCTCTGATCATGCTCTATTACCGTCTCCTTCTTCTCATATAAGTATTAGACCTTATCTTGCATGTGGGATATTTTGTTAAGGTAATCCGACGGATCTTAAGAGTCTTCGGGGGGCTCAGACACGTGTCTGACCCCAAACGGTAAGATGACAGCTTCATTAAATGTTTCCGGTTGGGAAGTACGATTTCCAGCCAAAGATCCTTTTCCAATCGAGCATTAAATATGGCCTGTCCTCTCTGATCCTAGTTTTCCGCCCGTTTCGTAAAGGGAGAGCCTTAGTGGGCAAGGTAAACCACTGTTGGGCTTATTTCCTGTTGGGCCCGCATGAAGGCAGCCCGAAGCGGGTAAAATGGGCTTTCCCATTGGCCCGTCGTCAAGTCATCTTTAGTCCCTGGTTCTGAGACCCGAGGCTCATGATCCTGGGCTGAATCGTAACTGTTCCGGAAGTTGATTTTCTTGGGCTACGAGTGTGGGCCCATTTCTGACCAGTTATTAATTATCCTTTCTTTTTATAAAACTCATCATTTCACCAGCAGCGGGAGTTAATCCCATAGGTGCTCGTGCACCTTTTTGAATTTTGAAGGGATGGATGATATGACGGTTCCCTGTGTGTCAGTTATTTCCTTTTAAATACCCCCATTACCTTTTAAACTGCCTCTTATTTCCTTCTAGTTCTTTTCTTCCCTTCCGTCATATTTCTCCGATCATCGCCCCTTTAAACATGAGTCGTTCCGGTCGCTCTTCAATTCGATCGGTCTTGACAGCGAGAGACTTGAAGTCTTTTGTCGAGATGTACAACATTCCTGAGCGGTTTTCTCCCTCCTTGCCGGGCCCTAACGAATCGGCTGAATGTACCCCGGATCGAATTCCCCTTTATACATTGGCGTTCTCCTCTTGCGGAGTCTGGTATCCTCTTTCACCTTTCAAGGTTGCTTTGCTTTGTCACTTCGGGGTTCACTTCTCTCAGTTGCATCCCTTAGGGTTTATGAGAGTGGTGCACTTTGAGTTGTCTTGTGCGGCCATTTCTGACGAGCCATCTGTCCCCTTGTTCTGCATGTTCTATAAACTGATCTCTGATGGAGATTGGTTTACTTTTGCCAAGCGACAGAACAGTGTGTCGAAATCCTGTTACACCTTTATGCCAACCTCCACATACCCAAAGGATTGGAAGAGTAGGTTCATCTTTGTTTCCGCGGCCATGATACCAGAGTCCCCACTGCCAAAGGATGCTGAGGCCGTTATTGAAGATACTGTTCCCACCTTGTCTGCTAACGAGACCGTTCAGTGGAAACGCATGTATGAAAACCCCACGAGGGCTTTTACTTTTTCTGAGGGAATCTTGGCCATGGGGGGGTTGAGCCCTTCCTACTCAGTTCATCCCAAGGCTTTTTTCGGTAAAAAAAGGTACCTTTTTGCCCTGGATTTGCTGTCGTTTGCTTTTGTTTCTTGGTATTTGTGCAGTCATCTTTAGCGTTTTTCTTATGCAAAGTTGACTTTGTGGAGACTGCTTCAAGGGGATTCTAAGGATGTCAAGTTTGTAGTTGGTGATGAGGTTGATCCGGGTTTGAACCGGAGTGTAGGGATGCAGGTTATCGGGGGGGGGGGGGGTCTGCCCAGGCTGGGGGCTCCGTTGCTGTGGAAGGGGGTGAGGAAACCTCCTCTGATGGGGAGGAGAGTTCCCCTGATCCCGCCCCCGTAAAGCATTCTGATCAAAGTGATGATGAAGCTCTGGAGGTTTGTTTAGTTATTAAGAGGAAAGCTGCAAGTCCTAGGCCAACCCCTGCTCCCCGTGATATCCGGCAAAGGCTCCGAAGTGCTAGTGGACAGAAGCCCCCTCCTTTATCGAAGGCTGCTTCCGAACTTCCCCCCGTTGGGGTTAATGGTTATTTGTCCAAACACCCGAGGTCTTCAAGTCTTGTGAGTGCACCTTTGTTGGTGAGCTCCTCTTCCTTCTTACCTATTTGCCTCGTATTTATTTTGTTCTGGGGGGGATTTTTGATGCTCTTCTCTTTTTTTTTTTTTTGTGTAGGGGAGTTCTCATGATCCAATAGAGACCCCTACTGGTCCCTCCTCTTCCCGTGTTCGGGACAAGACTCCGGAAGTAGGCATGACTCATTTTACCTCAGCCTTTGAACTCTCTCCTCACCATGCTACTGGGACCAGTAAACCCACTCAACCCGAGGGTTTTGCTCATCGGTCCCCTTTGGCTCCCCTGTTTGCTGATGCTATCCCTTTCACCTATGTCCCTAAATGGAAAATAACTCATTCTTCGGTGATAGGGACCCCTGAGGCTGCTAGGGATTATTTGAGTCATGCTGTTCCTCCCTCCCATAGATTCATGAATTTTGCTTTGAGGGATGATCTTTTTGAGGATCAGTATAGCATGTCTCTCTGTGAGAGTTTTTTCAGGGGTGCTGGCATGCTACATCGGATTGGCGATTTGAGGAGGGCGAATGAAGGACTCAAGGGTGAACTCAAGACCTCCCAGTCTGTCGCTGCCGAACTTAGATGTCAAGTGGTCGAGGCTGAGAGAAAGTTGCAAGAGGAGAAGGTACATAGCCTTTCTCCCCCCTTCCCCTCCTTTTTTTTTATTTTCCAACTGTTTTTGGATTTTTTTTTTTATGATGTTTCCTGCCCAGGGGGCTGGAGCCATGTTGAAGCGGAAGGAACGTGCCTGGGAAAGAGAGATGGCGGTGCTGGTGGAGGAGAAGGAAGAGTTGGCCGCTGAGTTAAAGCATCTGAAGGAAGTTGGCTCCGTTTCTCAGGAGCAGCTGAATACTATGTATGCAGATTATGGGATAACTTCTGATGATAACCAGCGGTTGGCTAAGGAGAAACATTGGTTAATCACCGAAGGTTTTGGAGCCTTCCTTACTGCCGTTTCTCAGTCAAAGGAGTTTAAAAGTGGCTTGGGGGAGGTGTATAGGGCGTACCGGGACGTTGGCTACCAGGCTGGGCTGAAGGATGGCTATATTTACTCTGCTCAGGGCCTGGGCAGAAAAGAGACTCTGCTTTACAACTCCAAAGCTAAGAAGAAACTATCTAAGCTAGATGAGGAGTTTGGGAGCAAGACCCCGGCCATTCTCAAGAAGATCCTGGAGCATCCCATGATATCAATAGATGAATTGAAAGCCCTGTTTTCCTCCTCTGGTCCTTCGTCTCCACCGTCTTTGTCTGAGGATGGTCCCCAGTGACTTCTAAACATTAACCTCTTTCGATATGGTTGTAATCTGGATAATTGCTTACCCTAGGATACTTTAAACTTTTGGTATTTGGAAGGAGAACCTTTGTGTTGGGGTTCTCCTAGGTACTTAATCATATAACCTGTGACTGTATGTTGCCATTTTGTTTTTGCTTGTTTTTTGTTGTGTGTTTTTATGTTGCAGGGGTCAGGTCGGCGCTTCCCTGAAGACTTTTGGGCTGTTTGTAAGGAGCCGTGCTTTAGTCTATTTGTTATGCCTGTTGGCTTGTATGTTAGTTGTTTAAGCCAATAGGGCTTCTTATTGTTCATTCGTTTTGTAATAAAACTTTTCTTTTTGTAATTTGTTTACAAAAGTGTGTTGTGTTTATGGTTTGTTTGATAAACCGGGATTGTTTGTTCGAGGCCAATCACTGGACAAGTTTATAATGCAAGATTATGTTTTTGGTTTGTTTGTCCGTTTTTTCTGGGTTAGCTAGACCCTATTCTGCCCCACAGCCGGGCGTTTGGTATGTTTGATATACCTTGTACACGTGTGTTTGTTTATTGGTTAGGCTTATAACATTTCTGAGCACGTCTGCCTGGATATAATACCTGTTATCTTGTCAAAAGAGGACAAGTCATTTGTCCGTTTGTCATTCATTTCTTGGGGACTAAACTTCCCAGTACAAATTCTTACAAAAGATTCTTTCTTGGGGTATGCCCCAGATTAATAGTTAATCATTACAAAAGTGGCTCCCTGGCCGTTTTTCCTGGGGATAGACCCCTCATATGTGATACTTCCTGAGCTGCATGAGGTTCCACGTCCTGGGGACCTCCTTGCATTGGAGCGTTTCCAGTTTACAACTTCCTTTGCCGTTTGTCCATATGACCCGGTAGGGCCCTTCCCAAATTGGTCCTAGCTTTCCGGTGTTTTCTTGTAGGCTGGCTTCGTTGGCTCTTAGGACCAGGTCCCCCGGAGCGAGGCTAAGTTTTTTCATTTTGACATTATAATAGCTTTCGAGCTGCTTTTTGTACTTAGCCTCCCCGACTGCTGCGACTTCCCTTCTTTCTTCAAGCAGATTTAGGTTCATCCGAAGGTCCTGCTCGTTTTCGGCCTCCCTGAGCTTCATTCGGGCAGTTAGGGATCCTATTTCAGCCAGGAAAATAGCCTGCGTCCCGTAAGTTAAGCTGAAAGGAGTCTCCCCGTTGCAATCCTTAGGGGTGGTCCTATATGCCCATAGCACAAATGGCAGTTCCTCCAGCCACCCTTTTTGTTTTCTTCCGAGTCTCCCTTTATCCCTTTGATAACACTTTGGTTTGCTCTTTCCACTAGCCCGTTTGTAACACCCCGAAAATATAAAACTTTATATTAGAATTATAAAGTATAAATAAATGAGAATTTACTAACTAGGAATTTTAACCTAGTTAGTTTCAAGTCTAGAAATAGCTTATGATAGGGTTAAAAGCAACTAAACTATAAGTTGAACAAAGTGGAAGGGCCTAAGTTGTAAGAAATTGAAACTATATTATTAATTTTAATAAAAATCAAAACCGAACACCCATTTGAGGATGTCTGGTCGTACAGGAGAAGGCAGGGGCGACTCCCCACTCTCAAAAACCTAGAAATCCACTAAAACTCTCAAATTGAAGGCTCAATCAAAGCTGAAATCGAAATTAAAGCATAGATTATTGATCCTCATCGCAAGAGGATTCCAAAGTATGTAAAATTTAAGGAAAACTCTCAACTTGAAATTCTCATGAAATTGGGAAAATCTGAAATTATGGTTGCATGTATGTATTATGATGATTTAGGAACAACTATAGTGTCTAGGGACAAACCCTAGACAAATACAAGTTGAAATCATGTGAAATTTTAGTAAAATCCATGAGCACCATGGTAGGTGATTAGTGGGTTTTATAGAATTTGATAATCACTAGGAGATTGGGTGTTATTCTAGTGTAATTTGACAATTGTGTGGTAACTTCAGAATTATAGAAGCTAACAATTGTGTAAAATGGTTGATTGATGTGAAATTAGGGCTAAGTGATAAGCTAAAGACTTGATATTTAATCATGTAAAATCTTCCCTTAAAGTGTTTGTGAAAATGCCTCTAAGAAGGCTTAAAACTGAAATTTAAAGTTTAAACGCATAATTATGATGTTTCGGTGTATTATGCGATATAAGGTTTAAAGAGAGTTCTAAACATGTCTTAAATGAACTCTATAGGAAAGAGCGCAGGAGCGTCAAGCGGACAAGCGGGTGGCGAACCACGTTTGAAAGGCCTACTTTGAAGGTATGTAACTTGATCCGTTACATTTGATGAATTGTTGTTAAACTACGCGTTGTTGATAAAAATTGTGTTGGTTGTAGCGATCATGTACGTTATTTAAATCCGTAGGTTAAGAATTGGGTTGTAGTCGTTTGGTAGTCATCAAAAATGGAGAATTTCCGTAGATGAACCAAACGGGTCAAATAATGTCACATTGTAATGATAATATTGTAATTAAATAGAAATGGCGAAAATGGTCACAAGAGCACGAAGCCATAGGTTTGGTAATGAAGTGCCGGTGATAATAAGCCCCGGAAGTTGGGTAATAAACGCCTTAGGTTGCTAATCAATTGCTATTGAATTGTGTTAAGTAGAAATGGGTCGAATAATTTCATATGGTCCTATAGTCTCTCGGTCCGTAAACAAATTTTTCGGTATGAAATTTGTAACAGGCATGTTGGTAATGAATTTACAGACGCATAGGAAAAAGAATCACCTAAAACGGACTTACGAGTCAAAAGTTATGGCTAAATTAAGTTGGAACTTGGTTAAATTTTGAGCTGGGAATCTGCAGCATCAACAAAATAAACATTCTGAGAAAATAGGGGCTAGGCGTGACGCGAGGGTCCTTGGCGTCACGCGAAGCCCTCTTCCGGAATTTTTTTTTATTTTTTCTTGGTTGTTGACCTTTGGAACTTGTTTGTATCCATTGTAACTTGATCAAAACTAACATTTGTTATGGTTTTGATCTTAGGTGATGTTGGAAAGTAACCGGAAGATGATCGAGCTAGATTTTGAAGAACCGAACACTACATACAAGCTTCCGCAACGTTTTAAAACTTTATTAGACTATGTTTATGGGTTGTAAACAATTGTTAAACAACTTTTGGAATGTTTTAACTTAGTCGTTGGTTGACTAAGGTTTATGCTACTTATGAACTTCTTTTATGAAATCTATGTTAATTAAGCATCCTTTATTAAAAATGGTATAAACTATTATTAAATTCAAGTAAAACTAGAAGGGTGTTACAAGTTGGTAATCAGAGCTTAAGGTTGTCAACAAAGTGTTCGGTTCAAGCTTGATCGATCGTCCGGTAAGAATTAACTTATTATGTTAGTAGATTATACCTTGCGTAAGAAATAAGAAACGAATTGAGATGCATGGGAAGAGTGTATTAACACACTCAAACCCGGAAAGTGCATTAGATGTGAATGGTTAAAGCAAGTTAGGAACTTGGCTAAACCAAAACAAATGAAGCAATGCTATAAATGAAATGTTTAACGTTTAAATGCAAACATTTCAGTTTCAAGATGTCTGATGGGAATGATGATAATCCGGTGCAAACAAGCACCGAACAAATGAAAGAGATAATTGCCGAAGAGGTAGGGAAGGCAATTGAAGGAAGTCTATCCGGGTTTATAGACAAAATTCAAAGCACGGTGTTATCGCTTGTCGAAGAGCGAGTTAAAAGGTTGGAGGAAAGTGTCAACCTTATGAAGGAGAAGACGGGAGAACGTAAAGGATGTTCATACAAGGAATTCATGGCGTATAACCCGCCAATCTATAACGGGGAGGTTGACCCGATAATTTGCCAAAGATGGATAAGTGATGTCGAAGGGGTGTTTGAACGGACCCATTGTGATGTAGGCGACTTTGTTGCTTACGGAACGGGCCAATTGAGGGGCCAAGCTAAGGATTGGTGGGATGACAAAAAGAAGGAAATGAGAGCCGAAGCGGCAAGGGTTATGACTTGGGACGAGTTTAAGGTACCATTCCTTAAACACCACAGTCCCAAAGCGGTTATTAACAGGATCAAGGAAGAATTCATCCAGCTAAGACAAAAGGGTGAAACAATTGACAAGATCACGGGCATCTTCATGGATAAGCTGAGATTTTGTGACGAGTTAGTCACCACTGAAGAGCAAAAGATATACTACTATTACAACATGTTGAGTGCCGAGTACCGGGAGTTTATGACTCCGTCAAAATACGAAACCCTCACGGAGATTATCAACACCGCCCGGGAGCGGGAAATCGAGTTAAAGAAACAAATTGAAAGAGGTGAACGAAGGGCACAGGATGTGAATCCAAGCCCTACAAAGAAAGCTAGAACTGCTGAATCGGGAAAGAAAGTGGATGCTAATGGCGGGTCGCCAAGTTGCAAAGTATGTGGAAAAGGGCACAAAGGTGAGTGCCGCTTCAAAGACAAGCCGTGCCCGGTATGTGGGAAGACGGGGCACACCGCATCACTATGTCCCGAAAAAGTTTCTGTTTGTTACAAATGTTATCAACCCAGTCACAAGAAGTCTGAATGCCCCGAGTTGGTGGGAAAGAGAGACACAAAAGAGTCTCCAACAGAAGCTCCCAAAGCGAAGGCTAGGTCCTTCCAACTTACCGCGGCTGAAGCGAAAACAGAACCCGATGTGGTTTCAGGTATATTCACAATTAACTCAATTCCAGCACGTGTATTGTTTGATACGGGTGCGAATAAATCCTTCATTTCGCATGGATTTATTCGACATCCTTCATTTGTATTGACGAAATTATCTGTGCCCTTAGAAGTTGAAATAGGGGACAACAAAATTTTTATAGTTTGTGATGTTTGTCGAGGTTGCAAATTAAGCATCGACGATGAGGAATACTTGATAGACCTAATCCCGATGTCAATGGGGGAATTTCAAGTAGTCGTTGGGATGGATTGGCTATCTCAGCACCATGCAAAGGTCATGTGTTTTCGTAAAGAGATAAAACTAACATCTCCGAGCGGGAAACACGTCACTATCTATGGCGAAAAAGGAGGCAACCCTATAGTATGCTCAATGTTGAAAGCTCACAAGCTTATGAAGCGAGGATGCAAGGCATTCATGATATACGCAAATGAGCCCGAGAAAGAATCACGGAAGATTGGAGATGTACCGGTAGTACGAGACTATGAAGATGTGTTTCCGGAGGATTTACCGGGGATACTGCCTGAACGGGAAGTAGAGTTCGGGATCGAATTGATTCCGGGCGCAAAACCCGTAGCAAAAGCTCCGTACCGACTCGCACCGTCGGAATTACAAGAGTTGATGTCCCAAATTCAAGACCTGCTTGACAAGGGATTCATAAGGCCGAGTGTGTCTCCTTGGGGTGCACCGATTTGTTCGTGAGAAAGAAAGACGGAAGCATGCGCATGTGTATCGATTACCTGGAGTTAAACAAACTCACGGTAAAGAACCGATACCCGCTTCCGAGGATAGATGATTTATTCGACCAATTACAAGGTGCGAACTGGTTTTCAAAAATTGACCTCAGATTTGGGTATCACCAACTAAAGGTCAAGGAAGAAGATGTGCCGAAGACGGCTTTCCGCATGAGGTACGGACATTATGAATTCCTCGTGATGTCATTTGGGGTAACAAATGCACCCGCGGCCTTCATGGACCTCATGAATCGGGTTTGCAAGCCAATGTTGGATAAGTTGGTCATCGTGTTTATCGATGATATTTTAGTGTATTCGAAAAGCGAAGCTGAACACGCACACCACTTACAAGAAGTGTTAGAGACACTTAGACGAGAAAGGCTGTATGCGAAATTCTCTAAGTGTGCCTTTTGGTTACGAGAGGTACAATTTCTTGGCCACATCATAAGTGCTGACGGAGTATTGGTGGATCCGTCAAAGATCGAGGCCGTGTCAAAATGGAATCCCCCGAAGAACCCTTCGGAAATTAGAAGCTTTTTGGGGCTCGCGGGATACTATAGGAGATTCATTCAAGATTTCTCCAAGATTGCGTCACCGCTAACAAAGCTAACCCGGAAGAAAGAAAAGTTCATTTGGGGTGTCGACCAAGAAAGAGCGTTTCAAACGCTAAAAGAAAAGTTAACTCAAGCTCCGGTACTGACATTGCCGGACGGAGTCGAAGACATGGTGGTTTATTTGGATGCCTCACTATCGGGGCTCGGATGCGTGTTGATGCAACGGGGCAAAGTTATAGCTTATGCTTCGAGGCAATTGAAGATACACGAGAAGAAATATCCCACGCACGATCTCGAGTTGGCTGCGGTGGTATTTGCATTAAAAATATGGAGGCACTACTTGTATGGGGTAAAGTGCACCATATTTACCGATCACAAGAGCTTAAAGTACTTCTTCGATCAGAAGGAGTTAAATATGCGACAAAGGCGATGGTTAGAAATAGTGAAAGATTTCGACTGTGAAATACACTATCACCCCGGAAAGGCAAATGTGGTGGCGGATACTCTGAGCAGAAAAGCGGACTATGTCCCAATACAAGTAAGGTCGATGCAGCTCGTGGTGACCTCGGGTATACTTGAACGTATTCGAGAGGCGCAATTAGAAGCAGTGAAAGAGGAGAATTGGAAGAAAGAAAGAATAATCGGTCAGTTGAAAGATTTGTCGGATGGGAATAACGGGTTGAAGACTCGATCCGGAAGGATATGGGTTCCAAATACTTGTGGGGTGAAGGCGCTTCTACTTGATGAAGCTCATAAATCCCGATATTCAATTCATCCGGGTGCGACCAAGATGTACAATGATCTAAAACAAAATTATTGGTGGCCTGGAATGAAGAGGGATGTGGCAAAGTATGTGGAAAAATGCTTGACATGTCTACAAGTCAAGGCGGAGCACCAAAAACCATACGGCAAACTCCAACCGTTAGAAATCCCAGTTTGGAAATGGGAACATATTACAATGGACCTATTAACCAAATTGCCTAAGACAAATCGTGGTTTTGATGCCATATGGGTAGTGGTGGATAGATTGACGAAAAGTGCTCACTTCATTCCGATACGTGAGACTTATGTGTCAGAAAAGATGTCAGAAGTTTACACTAATGAGATAATAGCACGTCATGGAGTACCGGTATCCATCGTGTCTGATAGGGATACCCGGTTCACTTCAAATTTCTGGCGAGATTTCCAAGAGCAAATGGGAACCAAATTGTTCATTAGCACTGCGTACCATCCTCAAACAGATGGATAGAGTGAAAGAACAATACAAACATTGGAGGACATGTTACGGGCGTGTATAATCGATTTTGGAGGAAGTTGGGATGTTTACCTACCATTAATCGAGTTTTCGTATAACAACAGCTACCATGCTAGTATTAAGATGGCACCGTACGAAATGCTCTATGGTAGGAAATGCCGAACCCCGGTATGTTGGGGTGAAGTGGGTCCACGTGAACTAGCCCACCAAGAGGTAGTACGAGCCACTAACGAAAAGATTGATGTGGTTCGGGCACACTTGAAAGCAGCCCAAGATAGACAAAAGGCGTATGCTGACAAAAGGAACAGGCCAATCGAATTCCAGGTTGGCGACAAGGTTATGCTGAAAGTATCGCCGTGGAAGGGGATAATACGATTCAGAAAAAGAGGAAAATTGAGCCCAAGATTTATTGGGCCATTCAGAATCACTGAACGGGTTGGTAAAGTAGCCTATCGTCTCGAATTACCCGAGGAGTTGAGTTGGATTCATAGCACATTCCACGTGTCACATCTCTGAAAATGTTTGGCAGACGAAACTGCTCGTATCCACTACGATGATATCGAGGTGGATAACCGCCTCAACTATGCAGTAAAACCAATTGCGATTTTAGATCGTAAAGAGAAGAGTTTGAGGAACAAAGTGATTAATCAAGTCAAGGTCAAATGGGAGCATAGGAAAGGTTCGGACACTACGTGGGAGTCCGAAGAGGAGATGCGACGTCTCCACCCTACATTATTTGGTACGTACTTCGGTTTCGGGGACGAAACCCTTTTAAGGGGGGTGGACTTGTAACACCCCGAAAATATAAAACTTTATATTAGAATTATAAAGTATAAATAAATGAGAATTTACTAACTAGGAATTTTAACCTAGTTAGTTACAAGTCTAGAAATAGCTTATGATAGGGTTAAAAGCAACTAAACTATAAGTTGAACAAAGTGGAAGGGCCTAAGTTGTAAGAAATTGAAACTATATTATTAATTTTAATAAAAATCAAAACCAAACACCCATTTGAGGATGTCTGGTCGTACAGGAGAAGGCAGGGGCGACTCCCCACTCTCAAAAACCTAGAAATCACTAAAACTCTCAAATTGAAGGCTCAATCAAAGCTGAAATCGAAATTAAAGCATAGATTATTGATCCTCATCGCAAGAGGATTCCAAGGTATGAAAAATTTAAGGAAAACTCTCAACTTGAAATTCTCATGAAATTGGGAAAATCTGAAATTATGGTTGCATGTATGTATTATGATGATTTAGGAACAACTATAGTGTTTAGGGACAAACCCTAGACAAATACAAGTTGAAATCATGTGAAATTTTAGTAAAATCCATGAGCACCATGGTAGGTGATTAGTGGGTTTTATAGAATTTGATAATCACTAGGAGATTGGGTGTTATTCTAGTGTAATTTGACAATTGTGAGGTAACTTCAGAATTATAGAAGCTAACAATTGTGTAAAATGGTTGATTGATGTGAAATTAAGGCTAAGTGATAAGCTAAAGACTTGATATTTAATCATGTAAAATCTGCCCTTAAAGTGTTTGTGAAAATGCCTCTAAGAAGGCTTAAAACTGAAATTTAAAGTTTTAACGCATAATTATGATGTTTCGGTGTATTATGCGATATAAGGTTTAAAGAGAGTTCTAAACATGTCTTAAATGAACTCTATAGGAAAGAGCGCAGGAGCGTCAAGCGGACAAGCGGGTGGCGAACCACGTTTGAAAGGCCTACTTTGAAGGTATGTAACTTGATCCGTTACATTTGATGAATTGTTGTTAAACTATGCGTTGTTGATAAAAATTGTGTTGGTTGTAGCGATCATGTACGTTACTTAAATCCGTAGGTTAAGAATTGGGTTGTAGTCGTTTGGTAGTCATCAAAAATGGAGAATTTCCGTAGATGAACCAAACGGGTCAAATAATGTCACATTGTAATGATAATATTGTAATTAAATAGAAATGGCGAAAATGGTCGCAAGAGCATGAAGCCATAGGTTTGGTAATGAAGTGCCGGTGATAATAAGCCCCGGAAGTTGGGTAATAAACGCCTTAGGTTGCTAGTCAATTGGAATTGAATTGTGTTAAGTAGAAAAAGGGTCGAATAATTTCATATGGTCCTATAGTCTCTCGGTCCGTAAACAAATTTTTCGGTATGAAATTTGTAATAGGCATGTTGGTAATGAATTTACAGACGCATAGGAAAAAGAATCACCTAAAACGGACTTACGAGCCAAAAGTTATGGCTAAATTAAGTTGGAACTTGGTTAAATTTTGAGCTGGGAATCTGCAGCATCAACAAAATAAACATTCTGAGAAAATAGGGGCTAGGCGTGACGCGAGGGTCCTTGGCGTCACGCGAAGCCCTCTTCCAGAATTTTTTTTTATTTTTTCTTGGTTGTTGACCTTTGGAACTTGTTTGTATCCATTGTAACTTGATCAAAACTAACATTTGTTATGGTTTTGATCTTAGGTGATGTTGGAAAGTAACCGGAAGATGATCGAGCTAGATTTTGAAGAACCGAACACTACATACAAGCTTCCGCAACGTTTTAAAACTTTATTAGACTATGTTTATGGGTTGTAAACAATTGTTAAACAACTTTTGGAATGTTTTAACTTAGTCGTTGGTTGACTAAGGTTTATGCTACTTATGAACTTCTTTTATGAAATCTATGTTAATTAAGCATCCTTTATTAAAAATGGTATAAACTATTATTAAATTCAAGTAAAACTAGAAGGGTGTTACACCGTTACTCTGGGCATGGGTGACGGAAGTGAACACTTGGTGTATGTGCATTTGTTCACACCATGGTCTGAAGGGTTTCTGTAAAACCCGTTAGGATCCTTCAATGATATCAAACACTAGTTTGTGAAAGTGCGGAAAACAATCACAAACCGATTCAAGAGCTAAAAGATAAACGAAATAATAATAATCAAATACAAACCGAAATATCTTGCATTCAAAGTTGAACAATGACTGATACAAGACACCTTTGAGTTTTCGGCCAGCCTTCCTAGTCGCAACCACTGATCGATCAACCTCAACCAAATGGTTGAGGTTTGTTTAAATACTAAACACATGGACTTTTAACCTAGGCCCACAAGAAACCGGCCATACTAGCCCAACCCATACATATCGACCCAAAATATAAACTAAACAATTACAAGATCAATCCTTTAACTAAGCAATCCTTCATGTATAAACCTTCAGGTTCCAACAATCTCCCCCTAGGTTTATGCATGGAGGTTCTTAAAACTTCAATTTTCAGGATCACCATCCAACCGATCCTTGAGACCACCAAAACCTTTTGTGCGAATATGAATGGCTGAAACCACAGCAGCAGTCCATGCTTTTGCAATTTCTTCGTATTTTTCAGTAGCTCTAATTTGATGACGAGCTAACACTTCCAGGTCTTCATGAGCAACATTCAGCAAATCAATTTGATCCACCAAGCGAAAACACACATCATGATCACAAACATTTACTGCCTGCCCTAGACGCTCATCATATGACCAGAAATGCAAGGACTTCAGAGCGCCCTTTGGAATCTTTTTCACCAATGGAATCACCTTTTCTTTATCAGTTACAGGCCAGTGCACAATCTTCATCCGCTTGTTGGTGTATGGATCTCTAATGCCTTTAGCTGGTCTAACAAAAGACTCTGCAGTACGCATCGAAGGAAAGTTACGAAGAACTTCCCTCTGCAATCTCTCGAAAAACACATATCCAGCACCTCCAGGCTTATCATCCACATAAGGTGCTTTAGACAAGTTTGTCAAATCCACCTTAGTGAAAGACTGAAACTGGCCTGGATGTTTGTACCACTCGACAGGACCAACTTTTCTCTTTATCCACCATCTTTTGCGATCATGATCATATCCCCAGCTAACTACACCAGAACGATTTCCAACCTGATCATAGAGAGTTTCACCAACATCCATTAAGTGGTGAGTTGCATGAGCATCATCATCATCTGGATTTAGATTCCGATTCTTTAAAATTACAAACTCTCTTTTCTTCTTAATTATTTCAGCCTTCTCTTTATCTGCAACAGGATCAATAACTCTTTTAAAATACTGTTCCATAGCAGCACTTCTTTCAGCATCATCCTTTTCAAAAGCTTTTCTTCTATTTTCCACATCAGTAGGATCAAAGAATTCATTTCCAAATTTCTTTTCAAGCTTTCCACGTAAATCATACACCATATTGAACAACAAACTAACATCTCCTTGAAGCTGCTCAATCTGTTGATCTTTCTTCACTATAGAATCTTCAAGTTGGATAATCTTCGCATCTTTATGAATTGAATCTTGCTCAAGTACAACCATTCGTTTCTTCATATCTCTCATGCTAATAAACTCATCATCACTTGAATCATCATCAAATGGCATTCTCAACTGTTCTACAGGTCTCTTACCACTTGAACTGCTAGGTATATCATGAACAATTCCAGAAGGACATGCAGATTCAGAAATACCAAGTGGCATAGTATCAACAACAGAATCAGTATCAACAGTTGTAACTTGAACATCGGCAGTGGTGGTATCCACATCATTTCTTTGAGTGTCAGCATCAAACTCAAAGATATTTTCAGTAGTGGTGGTGGTATCAGCAACACTTCTCTCAAAATCAAAATCATATAAACCGTCATCATCTTCAGCAATATTCATGGATTGATCTTTGTTTTACTCAACATACATTCCGAGTCGAGGATCCCTCCTTTTCCGCTTCAATGGCATGGAATCAGAATCCTTTGGGTTTTCACTAGGCTCTTCACTTGATACTGAAAGATCAGAAGGAGGATTTCCCATCTTATCAGTTACAGATTTTAATAGCAAAGCCAAACTTTCAGCAGTAATCACAGGTGGAACAGCAGAAACAGCAGTATCAGTTTCAGCTTCAGGAGGAAGCTCTTCATCTTCCCCAGAATCACACATAATCTCAATGCCTTCATTGTCAGAGTCAATCGTTAAAATCTATGTCTCAGGCTCATCTTTAATTCCCATTTGAATATCATGTTCTTCAGCAACTATAGCATTTGTAGACGCATCATTCACTGGAACAGGTTGCACTATGACTGGATTAGCAACAACATCTTCAGTCTCTGCAAATTGACCAAATTTCTCTAACGGAATTAATCCTTCAAATTTCTTTTCAGTACCCTTCTTTGGAGTGAGAGCACCAAAACAAGCTGGACCCATGGGCTTCAACTCCAATGTGTTACCAGATCTCTCCAACTCTGGATAACGAGCATTAAAAATCATTTGTAAAAACCTTGGATACATGAGAAACTTGTCCTTTCTTACTCCAAACACATTCCTCTTCATCGCTTCCAAAATATACTTTGAATAATTGAAAGGCTCATTTGTTATCACACAGACAAGAGCAGCAGACTGAGTAATGTTCAACTGATCTTTGCCTCCTCTGTTCTCTGTCATACACAAAACAAACATGTGCAACCAAAGACGCCAATAAGGATGCACAAACTTCTTAACTAGAGGTGGATACTTCCCTTCATAACTCAATCTAGGCAATATTGCTTCAAATGTGCCAGTGGGAAGTTTTGTGGAATCTGTTTCTTGGTCATTGAACTGTAAGACTTCTCGAATCATCTGCTCTGTCACAGTAACAACCTTCTTTTGAATATCAGCAGCAATCACTCCCTTTCCTTCAATAACTTCAATTCTTGCACTTTTCCAAAATTCTTGAATAAGACTTTCGTAGATAATCGGATTTTCTCGTAGTGCATGAACAATACGGCAGCTGTTGAGACCTTTCATCAGTGAAGTGTACAACTTTTTGTGTTTCTCCGGAGGAGGTGCTAAGTATCCTGCTTGATTGTGTGTTGAAATAAACTTCAAATCCATATTCTGCATAAAGCACAAGTTTATTAGGAACATGAAAAATTCAACAAACACTTGAATCAAATTCAGAAATCCCAAATTTTAAAATCAACAATCTGAACAGATAAACAGCATCATGACTCAGATAACACCAATTTTAATTCAAAACTATCACTGTTGACTCGAGACCATGAGTCGAGACCATGAGTTCTCGAGTCGAGACCATAAGTTATTGAGTCGAGACCATGAGTCAAGACTATGAGGTCTCGAGTCGAGACCATGAGTCGAGATCTTGAGATCTCGAGTCGAGACCATGAGATTGCGACTCGTAACCACCAGTCTCGAGTCCTTATGTTATCTGAGTCGAGATCTCAAAAACACTTTATCTTCTCAGCTTTTTGGATCAAAAACCCATAACATCCTATGATCCTTCATGAAGACCAAAATATATTAAAACTAGGGTTCTTGGTCATCTTCAAATCTTCATCAGATCATCATCACATCTTCATAACATCTGCAAAACTTCAAACAAATCATCATCATACCTTTAAAAAAGATGAATCGAGACCAGAAAACTGAATATGATGAATCGAAACCGGAGAATCACGTCGGAAACACTAGTAACTTGCCGGAACTTTGTGAGAGAATATCAGAGGGTCTCGAGTGAGAAGTGAGGTCTCGACTCGAGACCTGTGATTTATACCTCAAATCCAAGTAAATGGGCCAATGACTTTTGGGCCGAGACCAACTGTTTGGGCTGAACACTCTTAAAAGGATTTTCTTTGAAAAGTTCAATTATAATAAAATCCTCTTTTTAAAAAACAGTTAACAATTCAACAACCCATTAAACTTTATGAGCATGATTTGCAAAAACCTAAAACAAAAATAAATAATAAAAACTATTATTTACAAAAATAAATTAGGAAAATAACAAAAATTTCTCAGGGATCAAATCACAAGGTTTCGGGTTTGACTTCACTTATCAACACTGATCTACTACCGAATGATCTAGATAATTGCCAGTATATTTATCCACCTAAACTCATCTCCCTAGACCTTTTCCATATAACTGCCTGTAACAAATTTTATCATGTTTTGATTTCTTAACAATGAACACCCAAACAAATACTAATCAAATCCCGGAATTATAGACAGCACACCCTATCATGCAAGTAGCTTCCCTACCACATATTTCACAAGTCCAATCCAGATCTCTGAAATCTTAACTGGGAATAGATTGAGAAGAGAACAGAATAGATCTTAAGCAGAGATGATATAATATACAGATCAAATGAGTTTTTCTCAATTTGATATAGGTTTCTAGGGTTTCTTTTGGGCACTTGAGGGCCTCTTTTGGGTGTTTAATTGATCTACAAAGCGACAACGTACAGCTAGGTCAGCATGTATCTGGATGCAGCAGAAGCTGACGTTGCCTAGCACCTCCAGGTCAGCATATATCTGGATGCAGCAAAGGAGATACACGACTTTTTCAGAGAAGATTTCAGAGTCAGACCAAAATTGTGTGTATCGGGACAACATACAGACATTCAAATAGAAATGAGCTAATTCCAAGTGATTTTCTTTCCTGAGGTCATCTACTATTTTAGTTCTGAACAAAATAGCCAATGTTTCCAGTCTTAAGGATAGAGCCTACCAACACATCATACTAGAGTCAAACTATTTCGATACTGGTCTTACAAGAGTCAGCCCTTGACCATAATGTGAAAATTTATTTCATTTCCCAGTCATGCAACACCTCTTTTTGTATTTTTCAATTTTTTTTAATGTTTTTGTATTTTTCATTTTAATTTTCTCCCCCTAAATTTGAGCATAAATAAAAACTACCTAAGAATAGAAAACTTTATGAACAAATTTACCTACGAAATAAAACAAAAACATGATCAGTTAGTAAAGCGGATCATTTTCAGAAAATCCACAAGCACTTGAAATTTCGAACTGCTGACAGGTTTGGTGAACAAATCGGCAGCATTTGCATCTGTGTCGATTTGCTCCAGTTTAATAAGACCTCTATCAAAACAGTCTCGTATAAAATGAACTTTAATATCAATGTGCTTGGTTTTTTAGTGGAAAACAGGATTTTTCACAATTTGTATGGCAGCATCATTATCACAGTATATGGTAGTCTTAAGATAAGTCAAACCGTAGTCCTGCAATTGATGTTGCATCCACACCACTTGAGAGCAAGACGCCGAAGCTGAAACATATTCTGCTTCAGCTGTGGAAATAGCTACCGTTTGTTGCTTCTTGCATTGCCAAGAAATGAGTCTGTCACCCAAAAATTGACAACCAACAGAGGTGGATTTCCTGTCCTTGTCAGTGCCTCCAAAATTACTGTCAGAAAACGCAAACAGGTCAAAATTCGAATCCCTCGGATACCACAGACCAAACCTGGGTTGGCCTTTAAGGTACCGAAAGATTCGTTTAACAGCAGTAAGATGAGAAGTTTTAGGATTAGCCTGATATCGTGCGCAGTTGCAGACAGCAAACATGATGTCAGGATGACTAGCTGTCAGATACATCAATGATCCAATCATAGACCTATAAAGTCGCTGATCAACAGGGGATCCTTCAGCATCTTCAGTTAACAAAGGTCTTTCTGCCATTGGAGTTTCTGCCGGTTTAGCGTCTGTGAACTTGAATTTCTTCAGCACATCATCCACATATTTCCCTTGATGAATTAGAATGCCTCGTGAATCTTGCTTAACTTGTAAGCCCAAAAACAATGTCATTTCACCGAGTGCACTCATCTCGAACTTCTTTTGCATAACTCTCTCAAAATCTTTGCAAAGTTCCTCACTTGTAGACCCAAAGATAATATCATCGACATAAATTTGAACTAAGATTTGATCCTTTCCCACTCTATTGATAAACAGAGTCTGATCTATTGTGCCTCGTGTGTATCCATGAGCCAGTAGATGTTCTGTCAGAGTAGCATACCAAGCCCTAGGTGCTTGATGCAGCCCATATAATGCCTTGTCAAGCTTGTATGCATATTCTGGATGATCTGGATGAATAAAACCCGGCGGTTGCTCAACAAAAATTTCTTCCTTCACTTCTCCATACAAAAATGCCGTTTTGACATCCATCTGGTAAACAGTGAATCCCATGAAGGATGTGTATGCTAAGAAAATCCGGATTGCTTCAAGTCGAGCGACAGGGGCATAAACTTCATCATAATCCAGTCCCTCTATCTGTCTGAATCCTTGGACCACTAATCGTGCTTTATTTCGAACAATAACTCCTTCAGAATCTTGCTTGTTTCTGAAAACCCAGCGAGTTCCAAGCTTGCGTTTTCCTTTTGGTAACTCCACAAGTTTCCATACTCCTAGCTTCTCGAACTGGTTTAGCTCTTCGTGCACAGCATCAACCCATCTTGGTTCCTGCAACGCTACATCAATAGTTTTAGGTTCAATTTGAGAAATGTAGCTAGAATATAAGCACAAATTAATGGTTCCTGATTGGCTTCTGGTCTGAACTCCTGCATTCACAGGGCCTATCACATTCTCAATAGGATGATTTCTTTGAACACTTGTTGGAATGGCAAATTCAGGTATCGTCTCGTCTAGAGATGTGTGTATGTTGCTTGACTCCCCCTCATTAGGTGCTATTGGACTGTAACTCACAGGAGTGATAACAGTATATTCTTCTGAAATAGGATCAACAAACAGTTCTGATCCAGCTGCATTAGTTGAAATTCCACTGGATTGTGCACCTTCAGGAGATTGATGAGACATCTGTTGAGGCAGAGGATGCTGTGTAAACACCATTCCTGGCGGATCAATGGTATGATGTCTGACGCTTCCTTCTGTCTGTTCTTCTTCTTCAGTATCCCCAAAAGACAACGGTTGTTTTGGAATAGACACACCAACATCTGAAAAATCACTTGACAAAATATTAAATGATTTAAACAATTCAGCATAATCATATAGCCAATCTGGTCCAACTCTAGCATCCGTAGCGTTTTCTTCAAGCCATTCAATGTTGCACGACTCGACGATCTTTTTAGTGACTTTGTTGTATACCCTATAGGCAGAGCCTTTCGCATATCCAACAAAGAAACATTTGTCCCCTTTGACCTCAAACTTTCCATTAGAGTCCATAAGTAATAATACACATGGACATCCAAAGATACGAAAGTGTGAAACCGAAGGTTTACGTCCTTCCAGAATCTCATAAGGAGTTTTCATATGACGTTTATTTACTAAAGCATGATTCTGGACGTAACAAGCCGTGCTAACAGCTTCGGCCCAAAAGAAACTAGGAAGCTTCGAGTCAGCCAGCATAGTTCGTGCAGCCTCGATAAGAGTACGATTTCTTCTTTCAGCTACTCCATTTTGTTGAGGAGTTCGTGGAGCACTATACTGACGATCAATTCCCTTTTCAGTGCAGAATGTGTCCAAAGTAACATTCTTGAATTATGTCCCATTTTCAGATCGAATAACCTTCACCTTGGTACTCGCTTGATTTTCAGCCAGAGTGATGAATTGTTTCACTAAGACTGCAGTTTCATTCTTGTGACTGAGAAAATACACCCAGGTGAAACGAGAGTAATCATCAACGAAACGATTACAAGACAATAAGCTTTCTTGCCAATACTCAACACATTCACTGGACCGAAAAGATCCATGTGAAGTAATTCGAGCACGGCTTTCGTCGAGGGAGCAGGTTTAGCCTTATGAGGTTTTCGATGAGCTTTTCCTTTCGCACAAGCAACACACTTTTCAACCAACATGAAATCTTTTATTGGAAGATCACGTACTAGTTGACCTTTAGCCAGTCGGTTCAGATTCTTCATGTTCACATGCCCAAGGCGACGATGCCACAGTAGACCATCATGTTCTGAAATCTTCGAGAATAGGCAAGTAATTTCTTCACACGGTTTCTTGTTCATATCAATCACATAAGCATTTCCTCGTCTCTCTGCTGACATTAAGAACCAATCTTCTGGAATGACAATACCCGGTTTAAGTACATGACATCCTTTCTTTGTAAAGTGAACTGAATTTCCTCGATCACAAATCTGAGAAATGCTCAACAGATTGTGTTTCAGTTCTGGAACATAGTTAACATTCTCAAAGCTTAACACGCCGTTTCTTACGGTTCCTTTCAATGTAATCCTTCCTGATTCTCCTCACGCAAATGAGACATATCCACCATTAAATTCTTTGACATTCACCAGTTGGGATAAGTCTCCTGTCAT
Organism: Helianthus tuberosus; assembly: GCA_030545235.1. NCBI lineage: Eukaryota > Viridiplantae > Streptophyta > Magnoliopsida > Asterales > Asteraceae > Helianthus > Helianthus tuberosus. The sequence goes on along the minus strand of JARYGA010028374.1, from coordinate 8,379 downwards.
GTGCCTGGTACAACCACTATCCACGTACCAGAGGCGCACGGTAGTCCTCCACAGCTGTTCCTGTACGATTAGCGGGATTAGTTAGATTTAGGAACCCAGCCCATAGTGGATCTGGGTTTTCCTTGTGCATCAATGTAAGTCACTCTCTGCCACACTAAATTGTCTTTATTTAAAAACTTCGAAGTGTTTCTAATAGCAGAATTTCGATAACATGTATGAGACGGATTGGATTGCGTGGCCTTAGCTTTAGGTTTCCAATGCTTGTTTGACCAGTTAGAATTGTAGTTACCAAAGGCATTATGTTAATTTCTTCGAAAATCATTTTGTTGATTTTGATTTTTGCGTTTGGCTGCATTCCAATCTTGATCAGAGGTTTAGTCTTGCGATAGTTGTTTTTCATTGTCTTAGTCCTTTCAGTCGTCATTGACTCTGAACAACGATATCGGTTAGACTTGACTTTCTGATCTTGCACAAACTTCCTCTTGTACGTTGCCCTTGGGAGTTGAACACAATTTCTGGCAATGTGGCCCGTGATGCCACAGTTAAAACATGTTTGACGTTTCATTTTGTGAGTATTTTGAAAATTTTGACAAGATTTGCTTGATTTTGAATGATTTGGCGTTTTAGTTTTCTGAACATGTTTTGCTTGTGGTTGTTCTGAGCATTTTGGTGGCTGTTGATCTAATGACTCCTCATTTATCTCAATTCCCTTTTCTTCATTTCTAAATTCAGATTCATTATTTGAACACGTAGACGTCTCATCAATATGCATTTCCTCAACGCATTTATCATGTGAAACTAATTCAGGTTCATTATTTGAACATGTAGAGGTCTCATCAATATGCATTTCCTCAACGCATTTATCATGTGAAACTAATTCAGGTTCAATTTCAACTACAGTTTCCAATGGGGTCCCACTAGATTCGACATTAGGGACACCCACTGAGACAGTTTCAGAAGAAGAATCAGGATACTCTTGATTTTCTTGAGAAGTCGTTTCAGTGGTTTCACTGAATGCATCCTGAGGGACCTCACCTGTAACACTTTCATCAACCAAAGGGTTAGAAACATCAGATTCACAATCATTAACTGAAGAAAAACCATCATCAGACATATTGTTCAAAGGTTCAACACAAACATTATCAGTTTTGCCCAAAACATCAGGCTCACAAGACGAAACATAAGCAGAAAATGACGCAAATAAAGACCGACCAAAAGCAATAGCAGATTCAGTTTGTTCAAAATAATTTTCAGAAATATTAGTATGAACAACTGGTTCACTCCCAAGAACTTCTCCACATTTTACTTCAGATACTTTTTCTGCACATGAAGACGAAATGTTAGGATCAATTGCGCCTTTAGAAACAAAACTTATTGGATCAGACTTCTATTTCCCAACTATTTTGCCATTGAATGATGACTTATAGTTTTTGGGACCATAAGTCATTCGACTTTCATTTATCATCTCCTCCTCAGTCATAGGTAAATAAGTATAATTGTCATTATAAGGAGGAGGAGCCTTATTAAAACCCAACCCACAACCTTTCTTTTCCTTGTATGCGAGCTGTTGATCACACAAGTTTTTGACTAATTTGCTGGAAGAATCAAATTTTTTAATGTTTAGCTCATTTATATGATATCTATCTCTGATATCTTCCAGTTCTTTAGTCAAAATACATACTTTCTCCTGAGCTTCAAGAAAATGGGCTGTTTTTACACTTACATCATCTTTGAGTTTGATGATGTCTTTGCGCTGAGCTTCAATCTTTTCTTTATAAAGTTTTTCATTTTAAGATAATGTGAAGTTTTTATTTTTTATATCTTGATAATCCTGAATTAGCTCAGCATTATGTATTCTGTAAGCTTCAACCCTTTCCCTACACTCAGGAGTACAGAAAACAGAAAGTACCTCTTCTTTGGTGAGACCTTTAACTGGAGCTGAAAGAATCTGAGTCATAAGAGCTAGATTTTCAGCAGTAGTCTCCTCCTCAGGTGCTGGAGCCTCATTCTCAGAAACGGAAACTTGATCATTTGAAGTCATGAAAGCAATGTTATTTGAAGCAGATTGATTTTCTGGAGCTGAAATGTTCAGTCGCTCAATTTCCGAATTCCAATCAAAGTTGATGTTTGGCTGAACCACCAAGGCTTGTGCTAATCCCTGTGGTTGAGGACTTCCAGTAGCAGCACTATCAGTTAAACTTGATGTGGTCACAAGAGCTCTTTCACGATTAGGTGTTACAGGCTGGGTAGGAGTCTGTTCTCTATTCATTGGAGGCTTTGTGCAGTTTCGAGCATAATGTCCTTCTTCATGACAGTTGTAACAACGTAGTTTAAAAGGCACTGTAGACGCTCCTGTGAATGAAGCACCCCATCTATTTTTACCAGTTCTTTGCATAAACCTTGTTGCCCTGAATACAGCCATAGCCATCTGCCAAGTGATATCCATTTCTTCAACATCATCAGGATGAATCTGATGTAAGTCATCGCCACACCATTTAGGAGGGTCAATTTTTCCTGCAACAAATGCATTCAAACAGTTGATAACGGAGGCTGCGATATCCAAATTTTCTTTAGACTGTTGTGTAAAGAAAGCAATCATCTCATTTTTCACAGTGGAAGCGGAAGCAGTACTAGAGGCATTCACAGCATTCACAGCAGAAGCAGAAGCAACTGTTGGATGTGAAGGAGTAACCTGATTAGAGGACCCAGAGCAATAGACATTTGCTGAAGTGGAGGCAGTCTTAGCAGATGCTGCATTGCTAAACATTTGAAAACCTCCTTGAGACAAAAGAGCTGTGTTATTGTCATTTGATGAAGTGGGAGCAACAGAGAATCCTGCGGCTAGCATGCTGTTTTTATAATTGGTTTCTCTTTGTTTATCATCTAATTCACAGGCTTTAATATGAGAAATCATCTCTGACAAGCTGCACCTAGCAAGATCTTTAGTTTTCTTGATCATAGCAACATGATGATCCCAGCTTTTTGGCAATGCATTTAGAAGCTGTCTATTTGTAGATGCATTTGATGTATGAATTTCTTCCATTTGCATTTGTGTGACTATCTTCACGAACCTCTGAATTTGATCATCAACAGTTTCACCATAAATATGGTTGAAGTTGTTGAAATTTTGTCTCAGCAGATTTCTTCGACTCTCCTTCATATCTTCATTCCCTTCATAGACGTCGATCAAAGATTCCCACAGTTCTTTGGCGGATTTGCAGGTGCGAAAACCAATAGCAATGTCTGGACCCAATCCCATGGTTAAGTAGGACAGTGCTCTTTCATCTTCTTCAATTATAAGCAGATCATCTTCAGTATATTGACTTTTGGGTTTCTTTACTTTAACACCTGGTTCAGTGGAACTATCCATCATGATCTCCCTTGGTCCCCTTAAAATGCTTCGCCAAAGTTTATAATCTTTGACCTTCAAGTGTTGTTCAAAACGCCATTTCCACTCTGGGAAATCATTTGCATCAGTCAACCTTGGAATGCGTGTTGTGGTTCCAAGCTTTGAATCCAGTTCTTGTTGTTTGTTAAGGGCAGCCAAATCAACGTTATTTGTAGACATAATTAATTAATCAATTAATTATTTTAAGTCCAAAAATTTTGTTAACTGTTCAAAGTCCAAATCCAGTTCACGTTGCCAAGTGTCGTTGCGAGTCGAGATCACAGTTGTGAGTCGAGACAATAACAAGATGACTCGAGATCTCAGTTGGTTGCGAGTCGAGACCAAATGCAGACAAGTCGAGACCACAGATGGTTGTGAGTCGAGACCAAATGATGACAAGTCGAGACCTTGGTTGATTGCGAGTCGAGACCAAAACCAGACAAGTCGAGACAGCTGATGGTTGCGAGTCGAGACCAGAACCAGACAAGTCGAGACCACTGGTTGATTGCGAGTCGAGACCTACAAAACAAATATGAGATAAATCTGTTGACTCGTAATCCCTGATTTTCAGCACTTTTCAAAAATTCAAAGATATCGTAATCTTTGAATTTTCTTTGATCACCAAAACTCCGAGAAATCAGCTAACAATTTTCTGAAATCACACAAACCAAAATCAGTAATTTCTTTCGATAATTTTTAAGAACAGTTTGAAGATTGGAATGTTATCACTGTAAAACAAACACTGAAAAACCAGATCAGTAGCATAAGATGTTCTTGAATCCGAATGATATCAAAACCGAACCAAGATTGGTTTCTTGGCTCTGATACCAATTGTAAAACCCATTAGGATCCTTCAATGATATCAAACACTAGTTTGTGAAAGTGCGGAAAACAATCACAAACCGATTCAAGAGCTAAAAGTTAAACGAAATAATAATAATCAAATACAAACCGAAATATCTTGCATTCAAAGTTGAACAATGACTGATACAAGACACCTTTGAGTTTTCGGCCAGCCTTCCTAGTCGCAACCACTGATCGATCAACCTCAACCAAATGGTTGAGGTTTGTTTAAATACTAAACACATGGACTTTTAACCTAGGCCCACATGAAACCGGCCATACTAGCCCAACCCATACATATCGACCCAAAATATAAACTAAACAATTACAAGATCAATCCTTTAACTAAGCAATCCTTCATGTATAAACCTTCAGGTTCCAACAGTTTCCCAGCAAATTATACGCCATTGTCACTCACGAGCTCCTTCGGGGCACCATATCTGCATATAATATTGTCTAACACAAACCACCTCATCTGTTCCCCGGTTATTTTTGCCAAGGGTCTTGCTTCTATCCACTTGGTAAAATAGTCGATGACGACCACCACATACTTGACCCCTCCGGGACCCTCCGGGAATGGCCCTATTATGTCGATGGCCCATTTTTGGAAGGGCCAGGATGTTGAGACGGGTATCATCGGGTGTTTGTGCCGATGAGTCATATGTGCATGTACCTGGAAATTGTCACATCTCTTAATCTCTTCGGATGCTGTTTCGTACATTCGAGGCCAATAGAATCCCGCATTCATTGCCTTTGCTACTACCGTCCTTGGCCCCGAATGCATCACACAAATCCCTTCATGTATTTCTCTGATCACATACTTAGCTTCTTCCATGTCAATACACTTCAAGGATGGGCCCAGGTATGATCTTCGGTAAAGTTCTCCGTCAACTAGCTCATATTGTAAGGCTTTTACTCTTACCTTTCTGGCTGCCCAGTCTCCCTCGGGTAGCGTTCCGTCCCTCAGGAATTTTGCAATTGGTGTCATCCATGTTTCTTGTGTGTTTTCAACAGCAGCTACCTCCTCTGTACCGAGGGAGGGGGAGATCAGTACTTCCACTTTGACTTCTCTTGCCAGGAGGTCAAATGCTACTGAGGCCAGCTTACTGAGGGCATCAGATTTTCTGTTTCTCCCGTGGGGGATGTATTCTAGCTTGAAGGTTTTGAATGCTTCGACTGTCTCTTTTACTTTTGCCACGTACTGAGCCATGGTGTTGTCTTTAGCCTCATACTCTCCCTGGTACTGCTTGACTACCAACTGTGAGTCATTACTGGCCTCCACATGCTTTGCCTTCATTTTCTTGGCTAGCCTCATCCCTGCTAAGAGAGCTTCGTATTCTGCAGTGTTGTTAGTGTTTTCGAAGTCCAGTCTGATGGCATACGTCAGTTCGACCCCCTCAGGGTTGATTAGTGTAACGCCTGCTCCGCTACCTTCTTCGCTGGAGGCTCCGTCTGTGAGCAACTTCCATACTGCCTCATCCTCCCTTTCTTTCTATTCCTTTTCTAAAGCTTCCCACTTTAGAAGTTCTTTCTCTTCATCCTCAGGGACCTCTGCCTAGAAGTCGGCCAGTATTTGTCCCTTCATTGCAGTTCTGGTCTTGAATTCCAAGGAATGTTCTCCTAACTCGACTGCCCACTTAGCCAGTCGTCCCGACAGCTCCGGCCTTCTCAACACCTTTTGGAGGGGCTGATCCGTTATCAGGGTGACCTTGTGCCCTTGGAAGTACCTCCTCAGCCTCCGGGATGCGAAAACAAGGGCCAAAGCCAGCTTTTCCAAGGGCATGTAACGCTCTTCGGGGCCATTGAGGGTCCTGCTGATGAAGTATATTGGTATCTGCTTCCCTTCCCGTTCCACCCTCATGACCGCACTTATGGTAGTCTTTGAAGCAGATAGATACAGGAGCAGATCTTCCCCTGGCACTGGGGTGGTCAAGGTCGGGAGCTTGCAGATGTAAGTCTTCATTTCTTGGAAGGCGGCCTCTGCCTCGGGGGTCCATTTAAACCTGTCTGTTTGAAGACAGTCCTTCAGCACCTTCATGAAGGGAAGGGTCCTGTCAGCTACTTTTGATAGAAAGCGGTTTAATGCAATTAGCCTTCCATTCAGCTGTTGGATGTCTTTAAGGGACCTGGGGGATCACATTTCGGCCACCGCTTGAGTCTTTTCCGGGTTAGCTTTGATTCAGCCCTTAGTAACTACTACCCCCAGGAATTTCCCTTCTTCTACCCCAAAACAACACTTCCCAGGGTTCAACTTCATATTCACATCTTGCATGGTTCGTATGGTCTCGGCTATGTCGTCTATCATGGCCATTTCGGTTAACCTTTTGATAACAATTTCGTCCACATATACCTCCAGGTTTCATCCCCGTTGTTCCCTGAAAAGGGCATTCATGAACCTTTGATAGGTGGCATCGGCGTTCTTGAGTCCGAAGGGCATTTTGGTATAACAAAATGTCCCTTCGTCTGTGATGAAGGCGGTCTTCTCCTCGTCTTCCATTGATATCTGTATCTGATGGTATCCTTTATAGGCATCCAAGAAGCACTTCAGGGGATACTGGGACAATGAGTCCACCTGGACGTCTATCTCCGGGAGTGGGTAGCAGTCCTTGGGAAATGCTTTGTTCAGATCTTGAAAATCAATGCACATCCTCCACCCCCCATCTTTCTTCTGGACCATAACCGGGTTAGCAACCCAAGACGGGTATTTCACTTCCCTTATTATTCCAGCTCTGAGCAGTTTCCTGGTTTCTTCACATGCGGCCCTCCTCTTACTAGGGCCCATACTCCGTTTTTCTGCTTTACTGGCTTTGCCCAAGTGTATGTATTGAGTCGGTGTTCAGTCAGGCTTCTCGGGATTCCTGTCATATCCCCATGCTGGAATGCAAATACGTCTATGTTGAGAAGGAGCAGCTCCTTGAGAGCACCTTTGCACTTGTCACTCAGGTGACTTCCTACTTTAACCGTCTGCTCCAGGAACCTGTCACAAAGGACCCACTCTTCGACCCCCTCCTTCAGGGGCTTCTCGGATGTTTCCCCCTCGGATACGGAAGAAACTACTTCGTATGCAGATTTAACCAAAGCCAAGCCCTTAGGTGTCTGGAACACTAAGGCTCCGTGTGGGGTGGATGCCTGTGCTTGCAGATCTCCGATCCCAGGTCTTCCCAGGATTGCGTTGTACTTTGAGGGTGCTCGGATTACCGTGAAGGTTAGGTTTATAGTTCGGACTCGATCCCCTACCCCGACTGTGAATGGGAGTTTGATCTTTCCCAGGGGGTGTGACACACTGTTATTGAAACCTACTAGCGGGATGGAGTCCTCCTCAAGTCTATCTCTTACGCCCCTGTCAAATCTGAGGAAACAATGCTCGTATATAACTTCTACCCCGGATCCCCCATCCACGTGTATTCGGGCCACCTTGTGGCCGACTATTATGGCTGAGATGTTGAGCGGGAGCCGTTGCACCTCGTTTTCCTCTAGGTGTGGCATTAGGATGGGAGCTTTCATGCAGTCTGGGGAGCCCAGGATTCTGGCCTTTACACTCCTGGTGGTATCAAACTCATTCCTCCTTCTGATCATATCAACATCTGCCCTCCCAGGCTCCCTTACATCTTTCCCTTTACGGTCCCCTCCCCTTCCTTAATTTCCTTGACCAAATGGGCCAATTTTCCCGTTTTCACCGCGGCCTCTATTTCTCTCTTTAGGTACATGCAATCATCAGTTCTATGGCCAAACCCTTTGTGAAAGTCACAATACTCATTAGGTTGTGCCTTTGGCCCAGGTTTGATGGGTGGTGGCCTTGGGAAGGAGCCCTTCACCCTCTCAGTAGCTAGTATTTCACTTGGGGTTTTGGTGAGAGGGGTGAAGTTGTCGGAGTAGGGGGATGGGCCTCTTCCCCGTGGCCTATACGGGGAGTACGAGGGTCTCGTTTTATCGTGCAACATTCTATCAAGAGCAGGTTTTCTTGAGTAAGGTGTACCTTTTTCGGGGGGTTTTGCAGCCGTGGTGAGCCTTCGGGGTGGGGTGTCCATCTCCTTGGCTTTGCTGACTGTGTCCTTCCCCCTGACAAAGGCTCTGACTCTGTCCATGAGGTTGTCAAACGAGTGTGGGAATTCCTCCCCCAGCTTCTCGCACAGTTGTGCATGCTTTAA
>JARYGA010028373.1:0-29684 GCA_030545235.1 Helianthus tuberosus | reverse complement strand
TCTAATCCGCATATATATCACCTTTGCCCTTGATTTTCTTGATTGTATATCTCTAAAATGTCAACATATACACGTGTGATTTAGTTTACGAAGATTTTTCAATGCCGAGAACCTCGATCAGAGAGTAAAAAAAGCGTAAGGTTCACAATGGTGTAAAATTAAAATGGGATATACCGCGCTAGGATTCGAGTTATAGGAACAAGGGCCAAACCAACCACCCAAGAATGGAATCGTCGAGCGAAAACACTTGACAACCTCCTAGAAGCAGCTTTTCTTACCACCAGACCTTTCTCCATAAATTAGGAATCTGATGCCGTCACTAAACACATTCCTTAAATTGTAGCCATTTGTTGAGTGTTTTTTTGGTGTCTAATCTGCATATACATCCCCATTGCCCTTGATTTTCTAGACTATATATCTCTTAAATATCAACATATACACGTGTGATTTAGTTTACGAAGATTTTTCAATGCCGAGAACCTCGATAAGAGAGTAAAAAAGGCGTAAGGTTCACAATGGTGTAAAATTAAAATGGGATATACCGGGCTAGGATTTGAGTTACAGGAACAAGGGATAAACCAACCACCCAATAATGGAATCGCCAAGCGAAAACACTTGACAACCTCCTAGAATAAGCTTTTCTTACCACCAGACCTTCCTCCATCAATAAGGAATCTGATACCGTCACTAAACACATTCCTTAAATTGTAGCCATTTGTTAAGTATGTTTTTTTTTGGTGTCTAATCCGCATATATATCACCATTGCCCTTGATTTTCTTGACTGTATATCTCTTAAATATCAACATATACACGTGTGATTTAGTTTACGAAGATTTTTCAATGCCGAGAACCTCGATTAGAGAGTAAAAAAGGTGTAAGGTTCACAATGGTGTAAAATTAAAATGGGATATACCGGGCTAGGATTCGAGTTACAGGAACAAGGGCCAAACCAACCACCCAAGAATGGAATCGTCGAGCGAAAACACTTGACAACCTCGTAGAAGCAGCTTTTCTTACCACCAGACCTTTCTCCATCAATTAGGAATCTGATGCCGTCACTAAACACATTCCTTAAATTGTATTCATTTGTTGAGTGTTTTTTTTGGTGTCTAATCCGCATATATATCACCATTGCCCTTGATTTTCTTGACTGTATATCTCTTAAATATCAACATATACACGTGTGATTTAGTTTACGAAGATTTTTCAATGCCGAGAACCTCGATCAGAGAGTAAAAAAGGAGTAAGGTTCACAATGGTGTAAAATTAAAATGGGATATACCGGGCTTGAATTCTAGTTACAGGAACAAGGGCCAAACCAACCACCCAAGAATGGAATCGTCGAGCGAAAACACTTGACAACCTCCTTGAAGCAGCTTTTCTTGCCACCAGACCTTTCTCCATCAATTAGGAATCTGATGCCTTCACTAAACACATTCCTTAAATTGTAGCCATTTGTTGAGTATTTTTTTGTGTCTATTCCGCATATATATCACCATTTCCCTTGATTTTCTTGACTGTATATCTCTTAAATGTCATCATATACACGTGTGATTTAGTTTACGATGATTTTTCAAAGCCGAGAACCTCGATCAGTGAGTAAAAAGGCGTAAGGTTCACAATGGTGTAAAATTAAAATGTGATATACCGGGCTAGGATCCGAGTTACCGGAACAAGGATCAAACCAACCACCCAAGAATGGAATCGTTGAGCGAAAACACTTGACAACCTCCTAGAAGCAGCTTTTCTTACCACCAGACCTTTCTCCATCATTTAGGAATCTGATGCCGTCACTAAACACATTCCTTAAATTGTAACCATTTGTTGAGTGTTTTTTTTTTCTGTCCAATCCGCATATATATCACCATTGCCCTTGATTTTCTTGACTGTATATCTCTTAAATGTCAACATATACACGTGTGATTTAGTTTACGAAGATTTTTCAATGCCGAGAACCTCGATCAGAGAGTAAAAAAGGCATAAGGTTCACAATGGTGTAAAATTAAAATGGGATATACCGCGCTAGGATTCGAGTTACAGGAACAAGGGCCAAACCAAACACCCAAGAATGGAATCGTCGAGCGAAAACACTTGACAACCTCCTAGAAGCAGCTTTTCTTACCACCAGACCTTTCTCCATAAATTAGGAATCTGATGCCGTCACTAAACACATTCCTTAAATTGTAGCCATTTGTTGAGTTTTTTTTTTGTGTCTAATCCGCATATATATCAGCATTGCCCTTGATTTTCTTGACTGTATATCTCTTAAATATCAACATATACACGTGTGATTTAGTTTACGAAAATTTTTCAATGCCGAGAACCTCGATCAGATTGTAAAAATGGCGTAAGGTTCACAATGGTGTAAAATTAAAATGGGATATACCGGGCTAGAATTCGAGTTACAGGAACAAGGGCCAAACCAACCACCCAAGAATGGAATCGTCGAGCGAAAACACTTGACAAACCTCCTTGAAGGAGCTTTTCTTGCCACCAGACCTTTCTCCATCAATTAGGAATCTGATGCCTTCACTAAACACATTCCTTAAATTGTAGCTATTTGTTGAGTATTTTTTTGTGTCTAATCCGCATATATATCACCATTGCCCATGATTTTCTTGACTGTATATCTCTTAAATGTCAACATATACACGTGTGATTTAGTTTACGAAGATTTTTCAATGCCTAGAACCTCAATCAGAGAGTAAAAAGGCGTAAGGTTCACAATGGTGTAAAATTAAAATATGATATACCGGGCTAGGATCCGAGTTACCGGAACAAGGGTCAAACCAACCACCCAAGAATGGAATCGTCGAGCGAAAACACTTGACAACCTCCTAGAAGCAGCTTTTCTTACCACCAGACCTTTCTCCATCATTTAGGAATCTGATGCCGTCACTAAACACATTCCTTAAATTGTAACCATTTGTTGAGTGTTTTTTTTGGTGTCTAATCCGCATATATATCACCATTGCCCTTGATTTTCTTGACTGTATATCTCTTAAATATCAACATATACACGTGTGATTTAGTTTACGAAGATTTTTCAATGCCGAGAACCTCGATCAGAGAGTAAAAAAGGAGTAAGGTTCACAATGGTGTAAAATTAAAATGGGATATACCGGGCTTGAATTCTAGTTACAGGAACAAGGGCCAAACCAACCACCCAAGAATGGAATCGTCGAGCGAAAACACTTGACAACCTCCTTGAAGCAGCTTTTCTTGCCCCCAGACCTTTCTCCATCAATTAGGAATCTGATGCCTTCACTAAACACATTCCTTGAATTGTAGCCATTTGTTGAGTATTTTTTTGTGTCTATTCCGCATATATATCACCATTTCCCTTGATTTTCTTGACTGTATATCTCTTAAATGTCAACATATACACGTGTGATTTAGTTTACGAAGATTTTTCAATGCCTAGAACTTCGATCAGAGAGTAAAAAGGCGTAAGGTTCACAATGGTGTAAAATTAAAATATGATATACCGGGCTAGGATCCGAGTTACCGGAACAAGGGTCAAACCAACCATCCAAGAACGGAATCGTCGAGCGAAAACACTTGACAACCTCCTAGAAGCAGCTTTTCTTACCACCAGACCTTTCTCCATCATTTAGGAATCTGATGCCGTCACTAAACACATTCCTTAAATTGTAACCATTTGTTGAGTGTTTTTTTTGTGTCTAATCCGCATATATATCACCATTGCCCTTGATTTTCTTGACTGTATATCTCTTAAATGTCAACATATACACGTGTGATTTAGTTTACGAAGATTTTTCAATGCCGAGAACCTCGATCAGAGAGTAAAAATGGCGTAAGGTTCACAATGGTGTAAAATTAAAATGAGATATACCGCGCTAGGATTCGAGTTACAGGAACAAGGGCCAAACAAACCACCCAAGAATGGAATCGTCGAGCGAAAACACTTGACAACCTCCTAGAAGCAGCTTTTCTTACCACCAGACCTTTCCCCATAAATTAGGAATCTGATGCCGTCACTAAACACATTCCTTAAATTGTAGCCAATTGTTGAGTGTTTTTTTTGTGTCTAATCCGCATATATATTAGTATTGCCCATGATTTTCTTGACTGTATATCTCTTAAATATCAACATATACACGTGTGATTTAGTTTACGGAGATTTTTCAATGCCGAGAACCTCGATCAGAGAGTAAAAAAGGCGTAAGGTTCACAATGGTGTAAAATTAAAATGGGATATACCGCGTTAGGATTCGAGTTATAGGAACAAGGGCCAAACCAACCACCCAAGAATGGAATCGTCAAGCGAAAACACTTGACAACCTCCTAGAAGCAGCTTTTCTTACCACCAGACCTTTCTCCATAAATTAGGAATCTGATGCCGTCACTAAACACATTCCTTAAATTGTAGCCATTTGTTGAGTGTTTTTTTGGTGTCTAATCCGCATATATATCACCATTGCCCTTGATTTTCTTGACTGTATATCTCTTAAATGTCAACATATACACGTGTGATTTAGTTTACGAAGATTTTTCAATGCCGAGAACCTCGATCAGAGAGTAAAAATGCGTAAGGTTCACAATGGTGTAAAATTAAAATGGGATATAGCGGGCTAGGATCCGAGTTACAGGAACAAGGGTCAAACCAACCTCCCAAGAATTGAATCGTCGAGCGAAAACACTTGACAACCTCCAAGAAGCAGCTTTTCTTACCACCAGACCTTTCTCCATCATTTAGGAATCTGATGCCGTCACTAAACACATTCCTTAAATTGTAGCCATTTGTTGAGTGTTTTTTTTTTGTGTCTAATCCGCATATATATCACCATTGCCCTTGTTTTTCTTGACTGTATATCTCTTAAATGTCAACATATACACGTGTGATTTAGTTTACGAAGATTTTTCAATGCCGAGAACCTCGATTAGAGAGTAAAAAAGGCGTAAGGTTCAAAATTGTGTAAGATTAAAATGGGATATACCGGGCTAGGATTCGAGTTACAGGAACAAGGGCCAAACCAACCACCCAAGAATGGAATCGTCGAACGAAAACACTTGACAACCTCCTAGAATCAGCTTTTCTTACCACCAGACATTTCTCCATCAATTAGGAATCTGATGCCGTCACTAAACACATTTCTTAAATTGTAGCCATTTGTTGAGTGTTTTTTTGGTGTCTAATCCGCATATACATCACCATTGCCCTTGATTTTCTTGACTGTATATCTCTTAAATATCAACATATACACATGTGATTTAGTTTACGAAGATTTTTCAATGCCGAGAACCTCGATAAGAGAGTAAAAAAGGCGTAAGGTTCACAATGGTGTAAAATTAAAATGGGATATACCGGGCTAGGATTCGAGTTACAGGAAAAAGGGCCAAACCAACCACCCAATAATGGAATCGTCAAGCGAAAACACTTGACAACCTCCTAGAAGCAGCTTTTCTTACCACCAGACCTTTCTCCATCAATTAGGAATCTGATGCCGTCACTAAACACATTCCTTAAATTGTAGCCATTTGTTGAGTGTGTTTTTTTTGGTGTCTAATCCGCATATATATCACCATTGCCCTTGATTTCCTTGACTGTATATCTTTTAAATATCAACATATACACGTGTGATTTAGTTTACGAACATTTTTCAACCCCGAGAACCTCGATCAGAGAGTAAAAAAGGCGTAAGGTTCACACTGGTGTAAAATTAAAATGGGATATACTGGGCTAGAATTCGAGTTACAGGAACAAGGGCCAAACCAACCACCCAAGAATGGAATCGTCGAGCGAAAACACTTGACAACCTCCTAGAAGCAGCTTTTCTTACCACCAGACCTTTCTCCATCAATTAGGAATCTGATGCCGTCACTAAACACATTCCTTAAATTGTAGCCATTTGTTGAGTGTGTTTTTTTTGGTGTCTAATACGCATATATATCACCATTGGCCTTGATTTCCTTGACTGTATATCTCTTAAATATCAACATATACACGTGTGATTTAGTTTACGTAGATTTTTCAACCCCGAGAACCACGATCAGAGAGTAAAAAAGGCGTAAGGTTCACAATGGTGTAAAATTAAAATGGGATATACCGCGCTAGGATTCGAGTTACAGGAACAAGGGCCAAACCAACCACCCAAGAATGGAATCGACGAGCGAAAACACTTGACAACATCCTAGAAGCAGCTTTTCTTACCACCAGACCTTTCTCCATCAATTAGGAATCTGATGCCGTCACTAAACACATTCCTTAAATTGTAGCCATTTGTTGAGTGTTTTTTTTTGTCTCTAATCCGCATATATATCACCATTGCCCTTGATTTCCTTGACTGTATATCTCTTAAATATCAACATATACACGTGTGATTTAGTTTATGAAGATTTTTCAACCCCGAGAACCTCGATCAGAGAGTAAAAAAGGCGTAAGGTTCACAATGGTGTAAAATTAAAATGGGATATACCGGGCTAGCATTCGAGTTACAGGAACAAGGGCCAAAACAACCACCCAAGAATGGAATCGTCGAGCGAAAACACTTGACAACCTCCTAGAAGCAGCTTTTCTTACCCCCAGACCTTTCTCCATCAATTAGGAATCTGATGCCATCACTAAACACATTCCTTAAATTGTAGCCATTTGTTGAGTGTTTTTTTTGGTGTCTAATCCGCATATATATCATCATTGCACTTGATTTTCTTGACTGTATATCTCTTAAATGTCAACATATACACGTGTGATTTAGTTTACGAAGATTTTTCAATGCCGAGAACCTTGATCAGAGAGTAAAAAAGGCGTAAGGTTCACAATGGTGTAAGATTAAAACGGGATATACCGGGCTAGGATTCGAGTTACAGGAACAAGGGCCAAACCAACCACCCAATAATGGAATCGTCAAGCGAAAACACTTGACAACCTCCTAGAAGCAGCTTTTCTTACCACCAGACCTTTCTACATCAATTAGGAATCTGATGCCGTCACTAAACACATTCCTGAAATTGTAGCCATTTGTTGATTGTGTTTTTTTTGGTGTCTAATCCGCATATATATCACCATTTCCCTTGATTTCCTTGACTGTATATCTCTTAAATATCAACATATAAACGTGTGATTTAGTTTACGAAGATTTTTCAACCCCGAGAACCACGATCAGAGAGTAAAAAAGGCGTAAGGTTCAGAATGGTGTAAAATTAAAATGGGATATACCGGGCTAGAATTCGAGTAACAGGAACAAGGGCCAAACCAACCACCCAAGAATGGAATCGTCGAGTGAAAACACTTGACAACCTCCTTGAAGCAACTTTTCTTACCACCAGACCTTTCTCCATCAATTAGGAATCTGATGCCGTCACTAAACACATTCCTTAAATTGTAGCCATTTGTTGAGTGTATTTTTTTTGGTGTCTAATCCGCATATATATCACCATTGCCCTTGATTTCCTTGACTGTATATCTCTTAAATATCAACATATACACGTGCGATTTAGTTTACGAAGATTTTTCAACCCCGAGAACCACGATCAGAGAGTAAAAAAGGTGTAAGGTTCACAATGGTGTAAAATTAAAATGGGATATACCGCGCTAGGATTCGAGTTACAGGAACAAGGGCCAAACCAACCACCCAAGAATGGAATCGTCGAGCGAAAACACTTGACAACATCCTAGAAGCAGCTTTTCTTACCACCAGACCTTTCTCCATCAATTAGGAATCTGATGCCGTCACTAAACACGTTCCGTAAATTGTAGCCATTTGTTGATTGTTTTTTTTTTGGTGTCTAATCCGCATATATATCACCATTGCCCTTGATTTTCTTGACTGTATTTCTCTTAAATGTCAACATATACACGTGTGATTTAGTTTACGAAGATTTTTCAATGCCGAGAACCTCGATCAGAGAGTAAAAAAGGCGTAAGGTTCACAATGGTGTAAAATCAAAATGGGATATACCGGGCTAGGATTCGAGTTACAGGAACAAGGACCAAACCAACCACCCAAGAATGGAATCGTCGAGCGAAAACACTTGACAACCACCTAGAAGCAGCTTTTCTTACCACCAGACCTTTCTCCATCAATTAGGAATCTGATGCCATCACTAAACACATTCCTTAAATTGAAGCCATTTGTTTAGTGTTTTTTTTTTGGTGTCTAATCCGCATATATATCACCATTGCCCTTGAATTTCTTGATTGTATATCTCTTAAATATCAACATATACACGAGTGATTTAGTTTACGAAGATTTTTCAACCCCGAGAACCTCGATCAGAGAGTAAAAAAGGCTTAAGGTTCACAATGGTGTAAAATTAAAATGAGATATACCGGGCTAGAATTCGAGTTACAGGAACAAGAGCCAAACCAACCACCCAAGCATGGAATCGTCGAGAGAAAACACTTGACAACCTCCTAAAAGCAGCTTTTCTTACCACCAGACCTTTCTCCATCATTTAGGAATCTGATGCCGTCACTAAACACATTCCTTAAATTGTAGCCATTTGTTGAGTGTTTTTTTTTTTTGTGTCTAATCCGCATATATATCACCATTGCCCTTGATTTTCTTGACTGTATATCTCTTAAATCTCAACCTATATACGTGTGATTTAGTTTGCGAAGATTTTTCAATGCCGAGAACCTCGATCAGAGAGTAAAAAAGGCGTAAGGTTCACAATTGTGTAAGATTAAAATGGGATATACCGGGCTAGGATTCGAGTTACAGGAACAAGGGCCAAACCAACCACCCAAGAATGGAATCGTCGAACGAAAACACTTGACCACCTCCTAGAATCAGCTTTTCTTACCACCAGACCTTTCTCCATCAATTAGGAATCTGATGCCGTCACTAAACACATTTCTTAAATTGTAGCCATTTGTTGAGTGTTTTTTTGGTGTCTAATCCGCATATATATCACCATTGCCCTTAATTTTCTTGACTGTATATCTCTTAAATATCAACATATACACGTGTGATTTAGTTTACGAAGATTTTTCAATGCCGAGAACCTCGATAAGAGAGTAAAAAAGGCGTAAGGTTCACAATGGCGTAAAATTAAAATGGGATATACCGGGCTAGGATTCGAGTTACAGGAACAAGGGCCAAACCAACCACCCAAAAATGGAATCGTCGAGCAAAAACACTTGACAACCACCTAGAAGCAGCTTTTCTTGCCACCAGACCTTTCTCTATCAATTAGGAATCTGATGCCGTCACCGAACACATTCCTTAAATTGTAGCCATTTGTTGATTGATTTTTTTTGGTTTCTAATCCGCATATATATCACTATTGCCCTTGATTTTCTTGACTGTATTTCTCTTAAATGTCAACATATACACGTGTGATTTAGTTTACGAAGATTTTTCAATGCCGAGAACCTCGATCAGTGAGTAAAAAAGGCGTAAGGTTCACAATGGTGTAAAATCAAAATGGGATATAACGGGCTAGGATTCGAGTTACAGGAACAAGGGCCAAACCAACCACCCAAGAATGGAATCGTCGAGCGAAAACACTTTACAACCTCCTAGAAGCAGCTTTTCTTGCCACCAGACCTTTCTCCATCAATTAGGAATCTGATGCCATCACTAAACACATTCCTTAAATTGTTTCCATTTGTTGAGTGTTTTTTTTGTTGTCTAATCCGCATATATATCACCATTGCCCTTGATTTTCTTGATTGTATATCTCTTAAATATCAACATATACACGTGTGATTTAGTTTACAAAGATTTTTCAATGCCGAGAACCTCGATCAGAGAGTAAAAAAGGCGTAAGGTTCACAATGGTGTAAAATTAAAATGGGATATACCGAGCTAGGATTCGAGTTACAGGAACAAGGGCCAAACCAACCACCCAAGAATGGAATCGTCGAGCGAAAACACTTTACAACCTCCTAGAAGCAGCTTTTCTTACCACCAGACCTTTCTCCATCAATTAGGAATCTGATGCCATCACTAAACACATTCCTTAAATTGTAGCCATTTGTTGAGTGTTTTGTTTTGGTGTCTAATCCGCATATATATCACCATTGCCCTTGATTTTCTTGACTGTATATCTCTTAAATATCAACATATACACGTGTGATTTAGTTTACGAAGATTTTTCATTGCCGAGAACCTCGATCAGAGAGTAAAAAAGGCGTAAGGTTCACAATGGTGTAAAATTAAAATGGGATATACCGGGCTAGGATTCGAGTTACAGGAACAAGGGCCAAACCAACCACCCAAGAATGGAATCGTCGAGCGAAACCACTTGACAACATCCTAGAAGCAGCTTTTCTTTCCACCAGACATTTCTCCATCAATTAGGAATCTGATGCCATCACTAAACAAATTCCTTAAATTGTAGCCGTTTGTTGAGTGTTTTTTTTTTTTTTGTGTCTAATCCGCATATATATCACCATTGCCCTTGATTTTCTTGATTGTATATCTCTTAAATATCAACAAATACATGTGTGATTTAGTTTACGAAGATTTTTCAATGCCGAGAACCTCGATCAGAGAGTAAAAAAGGCGTGAGGTTCACAATGGTGTAAAATTAAAATGGGATAACGGGCTAGGATTCGAGTTACAGGAACAAGGGCCAAACCAACCACCCAAGAATGTAATCGTCGAGCGAAAACACTTGACAACCACCTAGAAGCAGCTTTTCTTGCCACCAGACCTTTCTCCATCAATTAGGAATCTGATGCCGTCACTGAACACATTCCTTAAAATTTAGCCATTTGTTGATTGTTTTTTTTTTTGGTGTCTAATCAGCATATATATCACCATTGCCCTTGATTTTCTTGACTGTATATCTCTTAAATGTCAACATATACACGTGTGATTTAGTTTACAAAGATTTTTCAATGCCGAGAACCTCGATCAGAGAGTAAAAAGGGCGTAAGGTTCACAATTGTGTAAAATTAAAATGGGATATACCGGGCTAGGATTCGAGTTACAGGAACAAGGGCCAAACCAACCACCCAAGAATGGAATCGTCGAGCGAAAACACTTGACAACCTCCTAGAAGCAGCTTTTCTTGCCACCAGACCTTTCTCCATCAATTAGGAATCTGATCCCATCACTAAACACATTCCTTAAATTGTAGCCATTTGTTGATTGTTTTTTTTTTGGTGTCTAATCCGCATATATATCACCAATGCCCTTGATTTTCTTGATTGTGTATCTCTTAAATATCAACGTATACACGTGTGATTTAGTTTACGAAGATTTTTCAATGCCGAGAACCTCGATCAGAGAGTAAAAAAGGCGTAAGGTTCACAATGGTGTAAAATTAAAATGGGATATACCGGGCTAGGATTCGAGTTACAAGAACAGGGCCAAACCAACCACCCAAGAATGGAATCGTCGAGCGAAAACACTTTACAACCTCCTAGAAGCAGCTTTTCTTTCCACCAGACCTTTCTCCATCAATTAGGAATCTGATGCCGTCACTAAACACATTCCTTAAATTGTAGCCATTTGTTGAGTGTTTTTTTTTTGGTATCTAGTCCGCATATATATCACCATTGCCCTTGATTTTCTTGACTGTATATCTCTTAAATATCAACATATACACGTGTGATGTAGTTTATGGAGAATTTTCAATGCCGAGAACCTCGATCAGAGATTAAAAAGGCGTAAGGTTCACAATGGTGTAAAATTAAAATGGGATATACTAGGCTAGGATTCGAGTTACAGGAACAAGGGCCAAACCAACCACCCAAGAATGGAATCGTCGAGCGAAAACACTTGACAACCTCCTAGAAGCAGCTTTTCTTGCCACCAGATCTTTCTCCATCAATTAGGAATCTGATGCCGTCACTAAACATATTCCTTAAATTGTAGCCATTTGTTGAGTTTTTTTTGGTGTCTAATCCGCATATATATCACCATTGCCCTTGATTTTCTTGACTGTATATCTCTTAAATGTCATCATATACACGTGTGATTTAGTTTACGAAGATTTTTCAATGCCGAGAACCTCGATCAGAGAGTAAAAATGGCGTAAGGTTCATAATGGTGTAAAATTAAAATGGGATATACCGGGCTAGGATTCGAGTTACAGGAACAAGGGCCAAACCAACCACCCAAGAATGGAATCGTCGAGCGAAAACACTTGACAACCACCTAGAAGCAGCTTTTCATGCCACCAGACCTTTCTCCATCAATTAGGAATCTGATGCCATCACTAAACACATTCCTTCAATTGTAGCCATTTGTTGAGTGTTTTTTTGGTGTCTAATCCGCATATATATCACCATTGCCCTTGATTTTCTTGACTGTATATCTCTTAAATGTCAACATATACACGTGTGATTTAGTTTACGAAGATTTTTCAATGCCGAGAACTTCGATCAGAGAGTAAAAAAGGCGTAAGGTTCACAATGGTGTAAAATTAAAATGGGATATACCAGGCAAGGATTCGAGTTACAGGAACAAGGGTGTTTTTTTGGTGTCTAATCCGCATATATTTCACCATTGCCCTTGATTTTCTTGATTGTATATCTCTTAAATATCAACATATACACGTGTGATTTAGTTTACGAAGATTTTTCAATGCCGAGAACCTCGATCTGAGAGTAAAAAAGGCGTAAGGTTTACAATGGTGTAAAATTAAAATGGGACATACCAGGCTAGGATTCGAGTTACAGGAACAAGAGTGTTTTTTTTGTCTAATCTGCATATATATATATATATCACCATTGCCCTTGATTTTCCTGAGTGTATATCTCTTAAATATCAACATATACACGTGTGATTTAGTTTACGAAGATTTTTCAATGCCGAGAACCTCGATCAGAGAGTAAAAAAGGTGTAAGGTTCACAATGGCGTAAAATTAAAATGGGATATACCGGGCTAGGTTTCGAGTTACAGGAACAAGGGTGTTTTTTTTGGTGTCTAATCCGCATATATATCACCATCGCCCTTGATTTTCTTGACCGTATCTCTCTTAAATATCAACATATACACGTGTGATATAGTTTACGAAGATTTTTCAATGCCGAGAACCTCGATCAGAGAGTAAAAAGGCGTAAGGTTCACAATGGTGTAAAATTAAAATGGGATATATCGGGCTAGGATTCGAGTTACAGGAACAACAGTGTTTTTTTGGTGTCTAATCCGCATATATATCACCATTGCCCTTGATTTTCTTGACTGTATATCTCTTAAATATCAACATATACACGTGTGATTTAGTTTACGAATAGTTTTCAATGCCGAGAACCTCGATCAGAGAGTAAAAAAGGCGTAACAATGGTGTAAAATTAAAATGGGATATACCGGGCTAGGATTCGAGTTACAGGAACAAGGGCCAAACCAACCACCCAAGAATGGAATCGTCGAGCGAAAACACTTGACAACCTCCTAGAAGCAGCCTTTCTTACCACCAGATCTTTCTCCATCAATTAGGAATCTGATGCCGTCAATTAACAAATTCCTTAAATTATAGCCATTTGTTGAGTGTTTTTTTTGGTGTCTAATCTGCATATATATCACCATTGCCCTTGATTTTCTTGGCTGTATATCTCTTAAATGTCAACATATACACGTGTGATTTAGTTTACGAAGATTTTTCAATGCCGAGAACCTCGATCAGAGAGTAAAAAAGACGTAATGTTCACAATGGTGTAAAATTAAAATGAGATATACCGGGCTAGGATTCGAGTTACAGGAACAAGAGTGTTTTTTTTTTTGGTGTCTAATCCGCATATATATCACCATTGCTCTTGATTTTCTTGACTGTATATCTCATAAATATCAACATATACACGTGTGATTTAGTTTACGAAAAATTTTCAATGCCGATAACCTCGATCAGAGAGTAAAAAAGGCGTAAGGGTCACAATGGTGTAAAATTAAAATGGGATATACCGGGCTAGGATTCGAGTTACAGGAACAAGGGTGTTTTTTTTTGTGTCTAATCCGCATATATATCACCATTGCCCTTAATTTTCTTGATTGTATATCTCTTAAATATCAACATATACACGTGTGATTTAGTTTACGAAGATTTTTCATTGCCGAGAAACTCGATCAGAGAGATAAAAAGGCGTAAGGTTCACAATGGAGTAAAATTAAAATGGGATATACCGGGCTAGGATCCGAGTTACAGGAACAAGGGCCAAACCAACCACCCAAGAACGTAATCGTCGTGCGAAAACACTTGACAACCTCCTAGAAGCAGCTTTTCTTGCCACCAGACCTTTCTCCATCAATTAGGAATCTGATGCCGTCACTAAACACATTCCTTAAATTGTAGCCATTTGTTAAGTGTTTTTTTTGGTGTCTAATCAGCATATATATCAGCATTGCCCTTGATTTTCTTGACTGTATATCTCATAAAAGTCAACATATACACGTGTGATTTAGTTTACGAAGATTTTTCAATGCCGAGAACCTCGATCAGAGAGTAAAAAAGGCGTAAGGTTCACAATGGTGTAAAATTAAAATGGGATATACCGGGCTAGGATTCGAGTTACAGGAACAAGGGCCAAGCCAACCACCCAAGAATGGAATCGTCGAGCGAAAACACTTGACAACCTCCTAGAAGCAGCTTTTCTTGCCACCAGACCTTTCTCCATCAATTAGGAATCTGATGCTGTCACTAAACACATTCCTTAAATTGTAGCCATTTGTTGAGAGTTTTTTTTGGTGTCTAATCCGCATATATATCGCCATTGCCCTTGATTTTCTTTACTGTATATCTCTTAAATGTCAACATATACACATGTGATTTAGTTTACGAAGATTTTTCAATGCCGAGAACCTCGATCAGAGAGTAAAAAAGGCGTAAGGTTCACAATGGTGTAAAATTAAAATGTGATATACCGGGCAAGGATTCGAGTTACAGGAAGAAGGGTGTTTTTTTTGTGTCTAATCCGCATATATATCACCATTACCCTAGATTTTCTTGACTGTATATCTCTTAAATATCAACATATACACGGGTGATTTAGTTTACGAAGATTTTTCAATTCCGAGAACCTCGATCAGAGAGTAAAAAAGGTGTAAGGTTCACAATGGTGTAAAATTAAAATGGGATATACCGGGCTAGGATTCGAGTTACAGGAACAAGAGTGTTTTTTTTGGTGTTTAATCCGCATATATATCACCATTGCCCTTGATTTTCTTGACTGTATATCTCTTAAATATCAACATATACACGTGTGATTTAGTTTACGAAGATTTTTCAATGCCGAGAACCTCGATCAGAGAGTAAAAAAGGCGTAAGGTTCACAATGGTGTAAAATTAAAATGGGATATACCGGGCTAGTATTGGAGTTACAGGAACAAGGGTGTTTTTTTTGTGTCTAATCCGCATATATATCACCATCGCCCTTGATTTTCTTGACCGTATCTCTCTTAAATATCAACATATACACGTGTGATTTAGTTTACGAAGATTTTTCAATGCCGAGAACCTCAATCAGAGAGTAAAAAAGGCGTAAGGTTCACAATGGTGTAAAATTAAAATAGGATATACCGGGCTAGGATTCGAGTTACATGAACAAGAGTGTTATTTTTGTGTCTAATCCGCATATATATCATCATTGCCCTTGATTTTCTTGATTGTATATCTCTTAAATATCAACATAAACAGGTGTGATGTAGTTTACGAAGATTTTTCAATGCCGAGAACCACGATCAGAGAGTAAAAAAGCCGTAATGTTCACAATGGTGTAAAATTAAAATGGGATATACCGGGCTAGGATTCGAGTTACAGGAACAAGGGCCAAACCAACCACCCAAGAATAGAATCGTCGAGCGAAAACACTTGACAACCTCCTAGAAGCAGCTTTTCTTACCAACAGACCTTTCTCCATCAATTAGGAATCTGATGTCGTCACTAAACACATTCCTTAAATTGTAGCCATTTGTTGAGTGTTTTTTTTTTGGTGTCTAATCCGCATATATATCACCATTGCCGTTGATTTTCTTGACCGTATCTCTCTTAAATATCAACATATACACGTGTGATTTAGTTTACGACGATCTTTCAATGCCGAGAACCTCGATAAGAGAGTAAAAAAGGCGTAAGGTTCACAATGGTGTTAAATTAAATTGGGATATACCGGGAAAGGATTCGAGTTACAGGAACAAGGGTGTTTTTTTTTGTGTCTAATCCGGATATATATCACCATTGCCCTTGATTTTCTTGAGTGTATATCTCTTAAATAATAACATATACACGTGTGATTTAGTTTACGAATATTTTTCAATGCCGAGAACCTCGATCAGAGAGTAAAAAAGGCGTAAGGTTCACAATGGCGTAAAATTAAAATGGGATATACCGGGCTAGGTTTCGAGTTACAGGAACAAGGGTGTTTTTTTTTGTGTCTAATCCGCATATATATCACCATCGCCCTTGATTTTCTTGACCGTATCTCTCTTAAATATCAACATATACACGTGTGATATTGTTTACGAAGATTTTTCAATGCCGAGAACCTCGATCAGAGAGTAAAAAGGCGTAAGGTTCACAATGGTGTAAAATTAAAATGGGATATATCGGGCTAGGATTCGAGTTACAGGAACAAGAGTGTTTTTTTGGTGTCTAATCCGCATATATATCACCATTGCCCTTGATTTTCTTGATTGTATATCTCTTAAATATCAACATATACACGTGTGATTTAGTTTACGAATATTTTTCAATGCCGAGAACCTCGATCAGAGAGAAAAAAAGGCGTAAGGTTCACAATGGTTTAAAATTAAAATGAGATATACCGGGCTAGGGTTCGAGTTACCGGAACAAGGGCCAAACCAACCACCCAAGAATGGAATCGTCGAGCGAAAACACTTGACAACCTCCTAGAAGCTGCTTTTCTTACCACCAGACCTTTCTCCATCAATTATGAATCTGATGCCGTCACTAAACACATTCCTTAAATTGTAGCCATTTGTTGAGTGTTTTTTTTGGTGTCTTATCCGCATATATATCACCATTGCCCTTGATTTTCTTGACTGTATATCACTTAAATATCAACATATACACGTGTCATTTAGTTTACGAAGATTTTTCAATGCCAAGAACTTCGATCAGAGAGTAAAAAAGGCGTAAGGTTCACAATGGTGTAAAATTAAAATGGGATATACCGGGCTAGGATTCGAGTTACAGGAACAAGGGCCAAACCAACCACCCAAGAATGAAATCATCGAGCGAAAACACTTGACAACCTCCAAGATGCAGCTTTTCTTACCACCAGACCTTTCTCCATCAATTAGGAATCTGACGCCGTCACTAAACACATTCCTTAAATTGTAGCCATTTGTTGAGAGTTTTTTTGGTGTCTAATCCGCATATATATCACCATTGGCCTTGATTTTCTTGACTGTATATCTCTTAAATATCAACATATACACGTGTGATTTAGTTTACGAAGATTTTTCAATGCCGAGAACCTCTATCAGAGAGTAAAAAAGGCGTAAGGTTCACAATGGTGTAAAATTAAAATGGGATATACTGGGCTAGGATTCGAGTTACAAGAACAAGGGCCAAACCAACCACCCAAGAATGGAATCGTCGAGCGAAAACACGTGACAACCTCCTAGAAGCAGCTTTTCTTACCACCAGACCTTTCTCTATCAATTAGGAATCTGATGCCGTCAATTAACAAATTACTTAAATTGTAGCCATTTGTTGAGTGCTTTTTTTGGTGTCTAATCCGCATATATATCACCATTGCCCTTGATTTTCTTGGCTGTATATCTCTTAAATGTCAACATATACACGTGTGATTTAGTTTACGAAGATTTTTCAATGCCGAAAAACTCGACCAGAGAGTAAAAAAGGCGTAAGGTTCACAATGGTGTAAAATTAAAATGGGATATACCGGGCAAGGATTCGAGTTACAGGAACAAGGGAGTTCTTTTTTGGTGTCTAATCCGCATATATATCACCATTGCCCTTGATTTTCTTGACTGTATATCTCTTAAATATCAACATATACACGTGTGATTTAGTTTACGAATATTTTTCAATGCCGAGAACCTCGATCAGAGAGTAAAAAAGACGTAATGTTCACAATGGTGTAAAATTAAAATGAGATATACCGGGCTAGGATTCGAGTTACAGGAACAAGAGTGTTTTTTTTTGGTGTCTAATCCGCATATATATCACCATTGCCCTTTATTTTCTTGACTGTATATCTCTTAAATGTCAACATATACACGTGTGATTTAGTTTACGAAGATTTTTCAATGCCGAGAACCTCGATCAGAGAGTAAAAAAGGCGTAATGTTCACAATGGTGTAAAATTAAAATGGGATATACCGAGCTAGGATTCGAGTTACAGGAACAAGGGCCAAACCAACCACCCAAGAATGGAATCGTCGAGCGAAAACACTTGACAACCTCCTAGGAGCAGCTTTTCTTACCAACAGACCTTTCTCCATCAATTAGGAATCTGATGCCGTCACTAAACACATTCCTTAAATTGTAGCCATTTGTTGAGTGTTTTTTTTTTGGTGTCTAATCCGCATATATATCTCCATTGCCATTGATTTTCTTGACCGTATCTCTCTTAAATATCAACATATACACGTGTGATTTAGTTTACGAAGATTTTTCAATGCCGAGAACCTCGATAAGAGAGTAAAAAAGGCGTAAGGTTCACAATGGTGTTAAATTAAATTGGGATATACCGGGCAAGGATTCGAGTTACAGGAACAAGGGTGTTTTTTTTGTGTCTAATCCGCATATATATCACCATTGCCCTTGATTTTCTTGAGTGTATATCTCTTAAATAATAACATATACACGTGTGATTTAGTTTACGAAGATTTTTCAATGCCGAGAACCTCGATCAGAGAGTAAAAAAGGCGTAAGGTTCACAATGGCGTAAAATTAAAATGGGATATACCGGGCTAGGTTTCGAGTTACAGGAACAAGGGTGTTTTTTTTGGTGTCTAATCCGCATATATATCACCATCGCCCTTGATTTTCTTAACCGTATCTCTCTTAAATTTCAACATATACACGTGTGATATAGTTTACGAAGATTTTTCAATGCCGAGAACCTCGATCAGAGAGTAAAAAGGCGTAAGGTTCACAATGGTGTAAAATTAAAATGGGATATATTGGGCTAGGATTCGAGTTACGGGAACAAGAGTGTTTTTTTGGTGTCTAATCCGCATATATATCACCATTGCCCTTGATTTTCTTGATTGTATATCTCTTAAATATCAACATATACACGTGTGATATAGTTTACGAAGATTTTTCAATGCCGAGAACCTCGATCAGAGAGTAAAAAGGCGTAAGGTTCACAATGGTGTAAAATTAAAATGGGATATATCGGGCTAGGATTCGAGTTACGGGAACAAGAGTGTTTTTTTGGTGTCTAATCCGCATATATATCACCATTGCCCTTGATTTTCTTGATTGTATATCTCTTAAATATCAACATATACACGTGTGATTTAGTTTACGAATATTTTTCAATGCCGAGAACCTCGATCAGAGAGAAAAAAAGGCGTAAGGTTCACAATGGTTTAAAATTAAAATGAGATATACCGGGCTAGGGTTCGAGTTACCGGAACAAGGGCCAAACCAACCACCCAAGAATGGAATCGTCGAGCGAAAACACTTGATAACCTCCTAGAAGCAGCTTTTCTTACCACCAGACCTTTCTCCATCAATTGGGAATCTGATGCCGTCACTAAACACATTCCTTAAATTGTAGCCATTTGTTGAGTGTTTTTTTGGTGTCTAATCCGCATATATATCACCATTGCCCTTGATTTTCTTGACTGTATATCTCTTAAATATCAATATATACACGTGTGATTTAGTTTACGAAGATTTTTCAATGCCGAGAACCTCTATCAGAGAGTAAAAAAGGCGTAAGGTTCACAATGGTGTAAAATTAAAATGGGATATACCGGGCTAGGATTCGAGTTACAGGAACAAGGGCCAAACCAACCACCCAAGAATGGAATCGTCGAGCGAAAAAACTTGACAACCTTCTAAGAAGCAGCTTTTCTTACCACCAAAACTTTCTCCATCAATTAGGAATCTGATGCCGTCACTAAACAAATTCCTTAAATTGTAGCCATTTGTTGAGTGTTTTTTTTGGTGTCTAATCCGCATATATATCACCATTGCCCTTGATTTTCTTGGCTGTATATCTCTTAAATGTCAACATATACACGTGTGATTTAGTTTACGAAGATTTTTCAATGCCGAAAACCTCGATCAGAGAGTAAAAAAGGCGTAAGGTTCACAATGGTGTAAAATTAAAATGGGATATACCGGGCAAGGATTCGAGTAACAGGAACAAGGGTGTTTTTTTTTTGGTGTCTAATCCGCATATATATCACCATTGCCCTTGATTTTCTTGATTGTATATCTCTTAAATATCAACATATACACGTGTAATTTAGTTTACGAATATTTTTCAATGCCGAGAACCTTGATCAGAGAGTAAAAAAGGCGTAATGTTCACAATGGTGTAAAATTAAAATGAGATATACCGGGCTAGGATTCGAGTTACAGGAACAAGAGTGTTTTTTTTGGTGTCTAATCCGCATATATATCACCATTGCCCTTGATTTTCTTGACTGTATATCTCATAAATATCAACATATACACGTGTGATTTAGTTTACGAAGATTTTTCAATGCCGAGAACCTCGATCAGAGAGAAAAAAAGGCGTAAGGTTCACAATGTAGTAAAATTAAAATGGGATATACCGGGCTAGGATCCGAGTTACAGGAACAAGGGCCAAACCAACCACCCAAGAACGGAATCGTCGAGCGAAAACACTTGACAACCTCCTAGAAGCAACTTTTCTTGCCACCAGACCTTTCTCCATCAATTAGGAATCTGACGCCGTCACTAAACACATTCCTTAAATTGTAGCCATTTGTTTAGTGTTTTTTTTGGTGTCTAATCAGCATATATATCAGCATTGCCCTTGATTTTCTTGACTGTATATCTCATAAAAGTCAACATATACACGTGTGATATAGTTTACGAAAATTTTTCAATGCCGAGAACCTCGATCAGTGAGTAAAAAATGCGTAAGGTTCACAATGGTGTAAAATTAAAATGGGATATACCGGGCTAGGATTCGAGTTACAGGAACAAGGGCCAAGCCAACCACCCAAGAATGGAATCGTCGAGCGAAAACACTTGACAACCTCCTAGAAGCAGCTTTTCTTGCCACCAGACCTTTCTTCATCAATTAGGAATCTGATGCCGTCACTAAACACATTCCTTAAATTGTAGCCATTTGTTGAGGGTTTTTTTTGGTGTCTAATCCGCATATATATCACCATTGCCCTTGATTTTCTTTACTGTATATCTCTTAAATGTCAACATATACACGTGTGATTTAGTTTACGAAGATTTTTCAATGCCGAGAACCTCGATCAGAGAGTAAAAAAGGCGTAAGGTTCACAATGGTGTAAAATTAAAATGGGATATAGCGGGCAAGGATTCGAGTTACAGGAACAAGGGTGTTTTTTTTGTGTCTAATCCGCATATATATCACCATTGCCCTTGATTCTCTTGACTGTATATCTCTTAAATATCAACAAATACACGGGTGATTTAGTTTACGAAGATTTTTCAATTCCGAGAACCTCGGTCAGAGAGTAAAAAGGGCGTAAGGTTCACAATGGTGTAAAATTAAAATGGGATATACCGGGCTAGGATTCGAGTTACAGGAACAAGAGTGTTTTTTTTTTGGTGTCTAATCCGCATATATATCACCATTGCCCTTGATTTTCTTGACTGTATATCTCTTAAATATCAACATATACACATGTGATTTAGTTTTCGAAGATTTTTCAAAGCCGAGAACCTCGATTAGAGAGTAAAAAAGGCGTAAGGTTCACAATGGTGTAAAATTAAAATGGGATATACCGGGCTAGTATTGGAGTTACAGGAACAAGGGTGTGTTTTTTTTGTGTATAATCCGCATATATATCACCATCCCCCTTGATTTTCTTGACCGTATCTCTCTTAAATATCAACATATACACGTGTGATTTAGTTTACGAAGATTTTTCAATGCCGAGAACCTCGATCAGAGGGTAAAAAAGGCGTAAGGTTCACAATGGTGTAAAATTAAAATAGGATATACCGGGCTAGGATTCGAGTTACAGGAACAAGAGTGTTTTTTTTTGTGTCTAATCCGCATATATATCACCATTGCCCTTGATTTTCTTGATTGTATATCTCTTAAATATCAACATATACATGTGTGATGTAGTTTACGAAGATTTTTCAATGCCGAGAACCTCGATCAGAGAGAAAAAAGGCGTAAGGTTCACAATGGTGTAAAATTAAAATGGGATATACCGTGTTAGGATTCGAGTTACAGGAACAAGGGCCAAACCAACCACCCAAGAATGGAATCGTCGAGCGAAAACACTTGACAACCTCCTAGAAGCATCCTTTCTTACCACCAGACCTTTCTCCATCAATTAGGAATCTGATGCCGTCATTAAACACATTCCTTAAATTATAGCCGTTTGTTGAGTGTTTTTTTTTTGGTGTCTAATCCGCATATATATCACCATTGCCCTTGATTTTCTTGACTGTATATCTCTTAAATGTCAACATATACACGTGTGATTTAGTTTATGAAGATTTTTCAATGCCGAGAACCTCGATCAGAGAGTAAAAAAGGCGTAAGGTTCACAATGGTGTAAAATTAAAATGGGATATACCGGGGCTAGGATTCGAGTTACAGGAACAAGGGTGTTTTTTTTGGTGTCTAATCCGTATATATATCACCATTGCCCTTGATTTTCTTGACTGTATATCTCTTAAATATCAACATATACACGTGTGATTTAGTTTTCGAAGATTTTTCAAAGCCGAGAACCTCGATCAGAGAGTAAAAAAGGCGTAAGGTTCACAATGGTGTAAAATTAAAATGGGATATACCGGGCTAGTATTGGAGTTACAGGAACAAGGGTGTGTTTTTTTTTGTGTACAATCCGCATATATATCACCATCGCCCTTGATTTTCTTGACCGTATCTCTCTTAAATATCAACATATACACGTGTGATTTAGTTTACGAAGATTTTTCAATGCCGAGAACCTCGATCAGAGAGTAAAAAAGGCGTAAGGTTCACCATGGTGTAAAATTAAAATAGGATATACCAGGCTAGGATTCGAGTTACAGGAACAAGAGTGTTTTTTTTGGTGTCTAATCCGCATATATATCACCATTGCCCTTGATTTTCTTGATTGTATATCTCTTAAATATCAACATATACATGTGTGATGTAGTTTACGAAGATTTTTCAATGCCGAGAACCTCGATCAGAGAGAAAAAAGGCGTAAGGTTCACAATGGTGTAAAATTAAAATGGGATATACCGTGTTAGGATTCGAGTTACAGGAACAAGGGCCAAAGCAACCACCCAAGAATGGAATCGTCGAGCGAAAACACTTGACAACCTCCTAGAAGCATCTTTTCTTACCACCAGACCTTTCTCCATCAATTAGGAATCTGATGCCGTCACTAAACACATTCCTTAAATTATAGCCGTTTGTTGAGTGTTTTTTTTTTGGTGTCTAATCCGCATATATATCACCATTGCCCTTGATTTTCTTGACTGTATATCTCTTAAATGTCAACATATACACGTGTGATTTAGTTTATGAAGATTTTTCAATGCCGAGAACCTCGATCAGAGAGTAAAAAAGGCGTAAGGTTCACAATGGCGTAAAATTAAAATGGGATATACCGGGCTAGGTTTCGAGTTATAGGAACAAGGGTGTTTTTTTTGGTGTCTAATCCGCATATATATCACCATCGCCCTTGATTTTCTTGACCGTATCTCTCTTAAATATCAACATATACACGTGTGATATAGTTTACGAAGATTTTTCAATGCCGAGAACCTCGATCAGAGAGTAAAAAGGCGTAAGGTTCACAATGGTGTAAAATTAAAATGGGATATATCGGGCAAGGATTCGAGTTACCGGAACAAGAGTGTTTTTTTTTGGTGTCTAATCCGCATATATATCACCATTGCTCTTGATTTTCTTGACTGTATATCTCATAAATATCAACATATACACGTGTGATTTAGTTTACGAAAATTTTTCAATGCCGATAACCTCGATCAGAGAGTAAAAATGGCGTAAGGTTCACAATGGTGTAAAATTAAAATGGGATATACTGGGCTAGGATTCGAGTAACAGGAACAAGGGTGTTTTTTTTTTGTGTCTAATCCGCATATATATCACCATTGCCCTTAATTTTCTTGATTGTATATCTCTTAAATATCAACATATACACGTGTGATTTAGTTTACGAAGATTTTTCAATGCCGAGAACCTCGATCAGAGAGAAAAAAAGGCGTAAGGTTCACAATGGAGTAAAATTAAAATGGGATATACCGGGCTAGGATCCGAGTCACAGGAACAAGGGCCAAACCAACCACCCAAGAACGGAATCGTCGAGCGAAAACACTTGACAACCTCCTAGAAGCAGCTTTTCTTGCCACCAGACCTTTCTCCATCAATTAGGAATCTGACGCCGTCACTAAAAACATTCCTTAAATTGTAGCCATTTGTTGAGTGTTTTTTTTGGTGTCTAATCAGCATATATATCAGCATTGCCCTTGATTTTCTTGACTGTATATCTTATAAAAGTCAACATATACACGTGTGATTTAGTTTACGAAAATTTTTCAATGCCGAGAACCTCGATCAGTGAGTAAAATATGCGTAAAGTTCACAATGGTGTAAAATTAAAATGGGATATACCGGGCTAGGATTCGAGTTACAGGAACAAGGGCCAAGCCAACCACCCAAGAATGGAATCGTCGAGCGAAAATACTTGACAACCTCATAGAAGCAGCTTTTCTTGCCACCAGACCTTTCTCCATCAATTAGGAATCTGATGCCGTCACTAAACACATTCCTTAAATTGTAGCCATTTGTTGAGGGTTTTTTTTTTGGGGTCTAATCCGCATATATATCACCATTGCCCTTGATTTTCTTTACTGTATATCTCTTAAATGTCAACATATACACGTGTGATTTAGTTTACGAAGATTTTTCAATGCCGAGAACCTCGATCAGAGAGTAAAACAGGAGTAAGGTTCACAATGGTGTAAAATTAAAATGGAATATACCGGGCAAGGATTCGAGTTACAGGAACAAGGGTGTTTTTTTTGGTGTCTAATCCGCATATATATCACCATTGCCCTTGATTCTCTTGACTGTATATCTCTTAAATATCAACATATACACGGGTGATTTAGTTTACGAAGATTTTTCAATTCCGAGAACCTCGGTTAGAGAGTAAAAAAGGCATAAGGTTCACAATGGTGTAAAATTAAAATGGGATATATCGGGCTAGGATTCGAGTTACAGGAACAAGAGTGTTTTATTTTTGGTGTCTAATCCGCATATATATCACCATTGCCCTTGATTTTCTTAACTGTATATCTCTTAAATATCAACATATACACGTGTGATTTAGTTTACGAAGATTTTTCAAAGCCGAGAACCTCGATCAGAGAGTAAAAAAGGCGTAAGGTTCACAATGGTGTAAAATTAAAATGGCATATACCGGGGTAGTATTGGAGTTACAGGAACAAGGGTGTTTTTTTTGTGTCTAATCCGCATATATATCACCATCGCCCTTGATTTTCTTGATCGTATCTCTCTTAAATATCAACATATACACGTGTGATTTAGTTTACGAATATTTTTCAATGCCGAGAACCTCGATCAGAGAGTAAAAAAGGCGTAAGGTTCACAATGGTGTAAAATTAAAATAGGATATACCGGGCTAGGATTCGAGTTACAGGAACAAGAGTGTTTTTTTGGTGTCTAATCCGCATATATATCACCATTGCCCTTGATTTTCTTGATTGTATATCTCTTAAATATCAACATATACATGTGTGATGTAGTTTACGAAGATTTTTCAATGCCGAGAACCTCGATCAGAGAGAAAAAAGGCGTAAGGTTCACAATGGTGTAAAATTAAAATGGGATATACCGGGCAAGGATTCGAGTTACAGGAACAAGGGTGTTTTTTTTTTGGTGTCTAATCCGCATATATATCACCATTGCCCTTGATTTTCTTGACTGTATATCTCTTAAATATCAACATATACACGTGTGATTTAGTTTTCGAAGATTTTTCAAAGCCGAGAACCTCGATCAGAGAGTAAAAAAGGCGTAAAGTTCACAATGGTGTAAAATTAAAATGGGATATACCGGGCTAGTATTGGAGTTACAGGAACAAGGGTGTGTTTTTTTTGTGTATAATCCGCATATATATCACCATCGCCCTTGATTTTCTTGACCGTATCTCTCTTAAATATCAACATATACACGTGTGATTTAGTTTACGAAGATTTTTCAATGCCGAGAACCTCGATCAGAGAGTAAAAAAGGCGTAAGGTTCACAATGGTGTAAAATTAAAATAGGATATACCGGGCTAGGATTCGAGTTACAGGAACAAGAGTGTTTTTTTTGGTGTCTAATCCGCATATATATCACCATTGCCCTTGATTTTCTTGATTGTATATCTCTTAAATATCAACATATACATGTGTGATGTAGTTTACGAAGATTTTTCAATGCCGACAACCACGATCAGAGAGAAAAAAGGCGTAAGGTTCACAATGGTGTAAAATTAAAATGGGATATACCGTGTTAGGATTCGAGTTACAGGAACAAGGGCCAAACCAACCACCCAAGAATGTAATCGTCGAGCGAAAACACTTGACAACCTCCTAGAAGCATCTTTTCTTACCACCAGACCTTTCTCCATCAATTAGGAATCTGATGCCGTCACTAAACACATTCCTTAATTTATAGCCGTTTGTTGAGTGTTTTTTTTTGGTGTCTAATCCGCATATCTATCACCATTGCCCTTGATTTTCTTGACTGTATATCTCTTAAATGTCAACATATACACGTGTGATTTAGTTTATGAAGATTTTTCAATGCCGAGAACCTCGATCAGAGAGAAAAAAGGCGTAAGGTTCACAATGGTGTAAAATTAAAATGGGATATACCGGGCAAGGATTCGAGTTACAGGAACAAGGGTGTTTTTTTTTTTGTGTCTAATCCGCATATATATCACCATTGCCCTTGATTTTCTTGATTGTATATCTCTTAAATATCAACATATACATGTGTGATGTAGTTTACGAAGATTTTTCAATGCCGAGAACCTCGATCAGAGAGAAAAAAGGCGTAAGGTTCACAATGGTGTAAAATTAAAATGGGATATACCGGGCAAGGATTCGAGTTACAGGAACAAGGGTGTTTTTTTTTTGGTGTCTAATCCGCATATATATCACCATTGCCCTTGATTTTCTTGACTGTATATCTCTTAAATATCAACATATACACGTGTGATTTAGTTTTCGAAGATTTTTCAAAGCCGAGAACCTCGATCAGAGAGTAAAAAAGGCGTAAAGTTCACAATGGTGTAAAATTAAAATGGGATATACCGGGCTAGTATTGGAGTTACAGGAACAAGGGTGTGTTTTTTTTGTGTATAATCCGCATATATATCACCATCGCCCTTGATTTTCTTGACCGTATCTCTCTTAAATATCAACATATACACGTGTGATTTAGTTTACGAAGATTTTTCAATGCCGAGAACCTCGATCAGAGAGTAAAAAAGGCGTAAGGTTCACAATGGTGTAAAATTAAAATAGGATATACCGGGCTAGGATTCGAGTTACAGGAACAAGAGTGTTTTTTTTGGTGTCTAATCCGCATATATATCACCATTGCCCTTGATTTTCTTGATTGTATATCTCTTAAATATCAACATATACATGTGTGATGTAGTTTACGAAGATTTTTCAATGCCGACAACCACGATCAGAGAGAAAAAAGGCGTAAGGTTCACAATGGTGTAAAATTAAAATGGGATATACCGTGTTAGGATTCGAGTTACAGGAACAAGGGCCAAACCAACCACCCAAGAATGGAATCGTCGAGCGAAAACACTTGACAACCTCCTAGAAGCATCTTTTCTTACCACCAGACCTTTCTCCATCAATTAGGAATCTGATGCCGTCACTAAACACATTCCTTAATTTATAGCCGTTTGTTGAGTGTTTTTTTTTGGTGTCTAATCCGCATATCTATCACCATTGCCCTTGATTTTCTTGACTGTATATCTCTTAAATGTCAACATATACACGTGTGATTTAGTTTATGAAGATTTTTCAATGCCGAGAACCTCGATCAGAGAGTAAAAAAGGCGTAAGGTTCACAATGGCGTAAAATTAAAATGGGATATACCGGGCTAGGTTTCGAGTTACAGGAACAAGGGTGTTTTTTTTGGTGTCTAATCCGCATATATATCACCATCGCCCATGATTTTCTTGACCGTATCTCTCTTAAATATCAACATATACACGTGTGATTTAGTTTACGAAGATTTTTCAATGCCGAGAACCTCGATAAGAGAGTAAAAAAGGCGCAAGGTTCACAATGGTGTTAAATTAAATTGGGATATACCGGGCAAGGATTCGAGTTACAGGAACAAGGTTGTTTTTTTTTTTGTGTCTAATCCGCATATATATCACCATTGCCCTTGATTTTCTTGACTGTATATCTCTTAAATATCAACATATACACGTCTGATTTAGTTTACGAAGATATTTCAATGCCGAGAAACTCGATCAGAGAGTAAAAAAGGCGTAAGGTTCACAATGGTGTAAAATTAAAATGGGATATATCGGGCAAGGATTCGAGTTACAGGAACAAGGGTGTTTTTTTTTGGTGTCTAATCCGCATATATATCACCATTGCCCTTGATTTTCTTGACTCTATATCTCTTAAATATCAACATATACACGTGTGATTTAGTTTACGAAGATTTTTCAATGCCGAGAACCTCGATCAGAAAGTAAAAAAGGCGTAAGGTTCACAATGGTGTAAAATTAAAAGGGGATATACCGGGCTAGGATTCGAGTTACATGAACAAGAGTGTTTTTTTTTTTGTTGTCTAATCCGCATATATATCACCATTGCCCTTGATTTTCTTGACTGTATATCTCTAAAATATCAGCATATACACGTGTGATTTAGTTTACGAAGATTTTTCAATGCAGAGAACCTCGATCAAAGAGTAATAAAGGCGTAAGGTTCACACTGGTGTAAAATTAAAATGGGATATACCGGGCAAGGATTCGAGTTACAGGAAAAGGGTGTTTTTTTTTGTGTCTAATCCGCATATATATCACCATCGCCCTTGATTTTCTTGACCGTATCTCTCTTAAATATCAACATATACACGTGTGATTTAGTTTACGAAGATTTTTCAATGCCGAGAACCTCGATAAGAGAGTAAAAAAGGTGTAAGGTTCCCAATGGTGTAAAATTAAAATGGGATATACCGGGCAAGGATTCGAGTTACAGGAACAAGGGTGTTTTTTTTGTGTCTAATCCGCATATATATCACCATTGCCCTTGATTTTCTTAACTGTATATCTCTTAAATATCAACATATACACGTGTGATTTAGTTTACGAAGATTTTTCAATGCCGAGAACCTCGATCAGAGAATAAAAAAGGCGTAAGGTTCACAATGGTGTAAAATTAAAATGGGATATACCGGGCTATGATTCGAGTTACAGGAACAAGAGTGTTTTTTTGTGTTGTCTAATCCGCATATATATCTCCATTGCTCTTGATTTTCTTGACTGTATATCTCTTAAATATCAACATATACACGTGTGATTTAGTTTACGAAGATTTTTCAATGCCG